>APFE030699408.1:17299-65504 GCA_000404065.3 Pinus taeda | reverse complement strand
GTCCGCCCAACCTAACATAGGGTCCAAAACCAAAATTTTCCGGGGCGCTACCCCGGACCCCATAAAGTGGGGTTACGGATACCCCTCAAACCCCCTGTTAACTATGTGGAAAGAATATAACACAACCCAACATTGTCAACCTTGATTCACAACTTGTTTTTCTTCAACTTAACGAGCAATACTCCATCAGAAACCCTCAGATATTGAGAATTATATCTACATATTCATCTACTAGAGAGAAATTTTGATTACATTACATTTCATCATATTCCTCGACACATGAATACATTAACAAATGCATTAGCTAATTATGTGCTAGATAGACACTTGTGAAACATGTAACAACTCAAAAACAAAAACATTTGCACCATAGTAAGAAAGGAAGTACAACACATATATATATGTGTGTGTGTGTGTGTGTGTGTGTGTGTGCCGGTAATGTTTGTCATACATCAAAACCTCAAAAAATAATATGTGTGTTCGAACATCGATGGCTCGCAGGCCTCAAAAATGTGGAATGCTAGACCTATGCACTAAACAACACAATGCTTATGATAGCATGTAACTTCTTGAACTACGCGAGTCAGCAGTTGGTGGATCCGATCTGGCACCCCCACCATATGCCTTTGGTAATGGGGAGGGACATCACCCATCTGATCATACTTTGGGATCCCATGGGTCAAACCCTCAGGATTTCGTGCAATCTCCTCCTAGTCGTCACTTCCCTCCTGATAAGGAGCGATATCAAACTACCGAGTGATGTGCCTAGTGATCGGGGACATCCCGACAAGGCATTGTGGTCCAACATTTGCATTCTTAAAATCAAAGTGTCATGAACACATATATTTCAAAAAAAGTAAAAAACATCAAAAAATTAAATTTTTTTTTTCTTACCTTCATCATCAAAATCCTCCCCTTCTGGGAGTGGCATATTTAGATCTCCACGGAAGTTAGTACCGTTGTAAGTCCAACCCTCCACTGTGATCAACTATCGTCATAGCCAAAAGAAAAAGGTGGGCTTATAGGAGATCTGTTGGCCCCTCGTAACCCTAGGCATCAACTCTCTCCAACAAACCATCCGTGGGTCTCGTGGCATCGGTGGATCTAATCAATCAGCTAGTATTGGAACAATGACACATGTTCCAAGAAGAAGGTCACTAGCACAGATCCGAATCAAAACTACTTCAGTTTTCCCACATTAGCTTTTGATAGTTGGTGCTTCACATTGATTTTCATAGGTTTCGCCCAGTTAAATATGGTGGGTGCCGTGCAATCTATAGCGTAATGAAACTTCAAATTTTTGGTCTCATGCAACGCTTGGGACCCAACCACTCTATTGATGGTCAACAGTAGCAATCTCAACACAAGATCCCGAACAATCATAATCTCGATCTTGCCACTTTTGGATTTGAGATCTTCTAGGCAATGTTCGGTAAGTAGCATGGTCACACTTGCCCCAATCAACCTCAACCCATATAGGTTGACGGGTTCCCCTCTTTGGGACAATCCTGTGATGAAATAAATGTCTGAAGTCTCCAACTCCAGCTCTTAGTCACTGATGATGAAAATTTCCTAATTCACGTCCCAAACACTGATTAGGTACCGTAGTGTTATCAGACAAATTGACCTCCTAATTAACTCCGAGGAGAAGGACAAGATGATTGAAAGAATGACCACAGTTGCAGGCCCATAATCCACACTAACACTCTCTGTACATTGACAACCTACTTTATAAAGCTTGTTTACAAGCATAAAGGAGTGTTAGTCACTTGCTAACTCATGTTGTTAGACTAGGGGCAGTGTTAGTGAACTTTAGTGATGCTCAAGTGGTTACGCCAACGAATTTTCCATAAAATATCTAGATATTATTTCCCTAAATTTGTGCAAGAAAAGCAAGGAAACTCCAAAAATCAAGATATTTGGAGAAATTCTATTTCGGAAATAGAGGCAAATGGGAAAATGCGGGTAAAAGAGGCAGGTTCATGGTTTTTACCCAAATGGACTATAGGTGGAGTTGGGAAGCCCTAATTCGATTGCTATTTAAGCAACGAGAGGGCCATTGAACAATGGTCATAGCATTTAGAAGGATAGTACATGGTGCTATTGTGCTATTGTCATATTCCTGAAGGAGCTAGCTGAAAGAAGGAGAGAGGGAGAGGAAGAAGGGATAAGGAAGGCTGATACAACAGGGTTGTTGTAATCACTCTTCTGAATATAGGACTGTGGTTGTGTTCCACTACTTGAAGTGTCGGTGATATTGTGCATTTATTTGTTCATTCTGATGCTTGTTATGTTGAATAGATTAGTTACACATTTATACATGTTTGTTACATATTTTTACATTAATTGTCAGAAGTATATGCTATAATTGGTTTGCTTCATTCTTTTATGCAGGAATCATCTTGGAGCTAGTCAGGAGGAGTTCTTCTTACTGCACGGAGATCCCTAAGCAAATCTAAAAAGAACCAAAGGTGATCCTTTCTCCATATCCTGCCAATATATGTTAGAAAGATGAACATGTGTGTAACAGGTACCTTTTGCAGATAACCTTACGGTCTGTTGGAAGTCCCGGGAAGACTTTCGAGGGTAGTTTTCATCCCATGCATTTTACCCCATAGCAGAACTAGCGACTCCACTGGGGACTATACATTTAGTTCTCGGCTATCTAGACTCCTCTTAGATCTCTTCTCTCTTCTATGAGCTTCCCGCTTCTTCATATCCTTCTCTGATCCACCATCTAGCTTGTTTCATCCTACAAAGTTGCTTTCTCTTCAGAAACCAATAGCAAAAGCCCACTTTTTGAGTTCTTTCCCTCACTAATGCAGGTTGCTAGTCTAAATAGAGCTTTATAAATCTCTTTGACTATGCACAGGGAGCGTTAGTGGCCAAACTAAAGCTCTATTTACACATAGACAGAGCATTAGTGACCCATTTCCATGCTTTTCAAGAGATATTATGGTCCAAAAGGGGGGGGAACTTGTCCCAAGGGCTAAATTAGGATCTGCAACAGTATCATGCTAACACATTTGATGTCTTAAAATTTATTTTTTAAGAAAATGCTTTAGTTTTTCTCTCATAAAAGAATTTTTTGTTGAAATAAAAGCTCATAAACTGTACATCTCCTTCTGTCAAAATAGTTGTAGGCTGCTTTGTTTTGGTTCAGTAGTTGTTAGGGAATATTGAGAAAAGGAACTTTTGGTTATGCAAAGTGTTGAATGACTTTAGATGCACTGGCGAATACATGAATATGTGAAATAATACATGTGTAGAATAAGACTTGTTTGCATAAGAAATTGAATTTTTTTCAAAGCATAGTTCTGCACGGTTTGTCGAGTAGAGAGTCTCATCATATTCATATGTCAACACCCCCTCCGAAGAAAAATAAGAAAGTATGCTAGAATTTACACTAAGATCAATCAGTTACTCTTTTTTAGAGCAAACCAACATTAGATAGATTAGGACCTTGGGTTAAGAGAGTGAGTCAACTACCCAAAGTTGCAAATCAAACTAGTGTCGTTAAAGAGTGAAAAATCCTTCTGCACTCATATTACTAGGACCACTTCACTCACACTGGAGAGAAATACGAGACAAAATCGGATTGTAATCGAAGGTAGCTCGCCTTCTTTTACAACTCCTTTGGGCATTCTGTGTAACGGGTGTCCCTTCGGGGATTTCGGAACTAAGTCAGGGACTCAGGTATCCTACCCACACAGCGTGTTGTATATGACTATGTCCCCCCTAGCAATGTCTGTGATTTGAGGTATCTCTAGTGGCCAATAATTCTAGGTACTTACCTAAGGTGACTGGGATGGGCTATCCTGGTACCTCAAAATGGACGAACCTTCTTTGTCTTTATTTTTTGGGAGGGTGCTCATCTTCATGAGAGTACTTGGCCCCTCAATCTGAGGTTCATACGAAGCTCAAAAGTAACCGTAACCGTACATTTGGCCATCCTTCTTTATTACTCATTGAGAAACTGGGTTTCATCTCTAGTAATCGGTGTTTATTAGACAAGGTAATTTCACTTTGTTTGATGATTGTCATTTTTAGTGTATTTTTTCTTTTTAGGTACCTGAGTGCTATCGTTTTTGAGACTTAAAGAATATCACCTTAAAATTTACCAGTCATTGTGGCTACATCAGGCCCTCGCCATCAATCCAAATGGTTGTTAGAACTTCTTCCACTCACTGTGGAGGATCTGCCGAGATCCACTGACTTGGATTCCTCATCTTTGAGGAATCAGTCTCCTAAATCGCACACGGGATTGTTCTGGACAACTGACGATTTTGATTTTCTAGAGGATTTCTTTACGGAAGGATTTCTTCCTCATATTAACACTCATCTTACAAATCAGTTGGATCCTGTTATTGCTCCTGTCATACTAGTACTTCACTCTTCACTAGGAGGAACTCTCCCATCTATTCAGTCGACACCACAAGGGTTGTGGAATTATAGAGACACTGCGAGTCCTCTACCACTTCCCCAGTCGAGGGTCATCACAACACTAGCAATGTGGAACCCTGCAATCCCATTTGTCCTAGGTACTACAACTCACATAACACCCTCTATCAGCGGAACCCAGCAGATGCCAGGTTCCACTCCTATGGTGCATCAAAGCATACCTTCGACTAGTGCCACATACAATGCTCCATATAACACTCAATGTGGCACTATGGGTGTGGTCCCAATTTACCAAAATCAAGGTCGGCTTCCAATGTATAGTTATAACCCCTAGATTCAAACATTTGGGGCAGTTCCCAATATGCACATGGTGGTGGGGAATCTCACAGTCCCCCCACCGTTCTCAGGCATGCATGGACAGTCGCTGATTGACATGAATTTTCCCTCTGTCAATCAAAGCTGTATGGTTAGTTTAGTGTCGGTTGGGAATCCACAAGGGATTCCCACCCAAACCACGGGGGCACCCTACTCACACACTCAGATGAGTCAAGGGGGCACCGCTTATACTGGGGGAAACTTCATACCCTAGTATCAAAATCGTCATGGTAATCCACTTTACTACACCGTACTGCAAAGCAATTGCTACACAACGTAGCCCATGTACACCATGGGGAACCAAATTATGGGAGGAGCGCAAAGATCCTTAGGTCATCCATCATCACAATGGTTTGAGTCAGGGGCACCCAACAATTTTCCTTTTTTGGCAACATTGGATATCCCCAACTTATACAAGTTGACAAACGACCCCATCTACCATAACCTACAATGGCCACTAATCCTGCATAAAATACTGACAGACATTCCTAAGTTCGATGGAAAACAAGTGGAGGATCCAGGCACTCACATCACCACCTACCATCTATGGTGTGTTTCTAACACTATGGTGGATGACAGTGTCCGGTTGCATCTTTTTCCCTTCACCCTCACTGGCAATGCTGCAAAGTGGTATATTGAGTTACCACGTGCGTCAGTGAATACCTTTGATGCTTTAGCGATGGAGTTTCTAAAGCACTTTCAGTTACCTATCCGTTATGAGACAGGGACGGAACTCCTTACTTCGTTTTGTCAGGATACCTCCACCCACATCTTCGATCATATCCATGAATGGAGACATAGGCGGAGGTTAGTCAAAGCCCCCATCCCTAATTTTCTCTTAATATACTTGTTCTGTAAGTCGCTACTCCCACAAATCGCTAGAGATGTTGCTCTAGGTGGGGTGGTCATGGAGGACCAATCCATACGTCGTGCCCATCACTTGGATTTAAACTATTCATAATCTAGCACTCTCTACAACATTATCCCTTATTCTCCCGGTAACCCCAATCCTCCCACCACTTAGCACCCTAGACCGCATGTTGACGGGATCATCGGCGCAACCTCCAGGGTTGTTGTAAAACAACTCAGTGGTTTTGTTGCCAAGCTGGAGTGGACCCCTCTACCAAAGCGACTGCTCTTCCTGCCATTGCGATTAACTCTATGCAGTCTACATAGAAATCCAGTAGCAAGAAAATTAAGAATAAGAAAAAGACCACTCCTTTTGAGGATTAGTCAATAAAGTAGCCCAACCCAAAACAGAAGATCGTTGCGCCTATTGATGCGGAAAAGGATAAAGGCACCAACTATTCATGCAAAATTTGTCTTGAAGAACACATAACTTGGCATTGTTTGCGTCTTCGAGAATGCACAGATTACCTTGCTAAGAAAGATTCTGGTACTGCACCTGTTTTCCTTATAAATCCTTTTCCTAATCAATAGCAGCAAAATCTTGATGCCAACCAACTGCAACCCACATCAGGGGGCAGCAACGGTTCACAACACCCTTCAGTTGGTGAAGGGAGTTCTGCCGTTTACACATTTGGAATGGTAGATCTCACCACAAGAGCCAAATCTTATGGAGCTCTTGTCGCTCTGGCAACAAAACCATCCACAGGTCAAAATCCATCTCCACCCAACAATTTGTGAATCGAAAGGCTGGTTGAGGACCTTGTAATTCGACCCCCTAAGGGGGCACTTTGACGCACAATGCACAACACATCTGCATGTGCTGTCGAACACTACAAAATTGTAGAGGATTTGACGCAAGTGCCATTGAAAATGTCGGCACTCGAAGTATTACAAACATGCCCCAGCCAAAGGAAAGCTTTGCTTTCGGCTATCGGAGGTATTGACCCTACGGATTCCACGCTTGCTATTTTTGACATGGACAAGTGTAAACCTCCCCTTTCCCACCAGCTTTCATTTTAGGTGCATATCACTTAGAAAGGGAAAGGTATACACTGAATTGTCATCATCGAAGGTGCTTCGACTTGCGTCATGTCTGGCTTCATGTTGGCTCACCTTGGGTTCCCCAACCCTCTCCCCACCATCGAACTCCCTTAAAGCTTTTGATGGCCACACCTTTGTCCCAAAAGGATACTTAGCCAGTTTTCCCATCACTTTGGCTGGGAAAATAGTAACGTGGACGTAGAAGTCATGAACGAAGAACTCGACTATAATCTGTTGCTGGGTCACAGTTGGATGTATGCCATGATGGCCGTTGTGTCCACTGTCTTTCGTATCATCCAATTTCCACTGGATGGAAAGATCATTACCATGGATCAATTGTCTTTATGCACCCCCGATTATTCCCCATTACCAAGTGGTTGTGTACCCCTAGTAGGAGGAGGAACTGATGCTTACATCAGTATTGGTACTGGTCTATTGAAGGCCTCTTCCCTCATGGGTTGTTTCCCTCTTCAACCGGCGAAGGTTTTATTAGCTCTGCTACATGTCTTGACATTTGGAGGACCAAATACAAGATTGGCCGTGTGTTATGCTCGGAGGCAGTTCGCAACAGTCTGTTTCTCCCTCTCCTTTATTCCCCTTACACTCTTTTAACCCCCCACCATCCCTGTTTTCCTCCAAAACTCGACATAAACCCTTGTTTCGTCAAGCCCCTAAGTGCTAAGTTTTAAACCCATATAACCACGCACTTTTACAAAATCCCTAACCTGTTATTTCCTTGTCACACCAAACGAAACTTGTATGATCAAACCTGCACCATCTAATCAACTCCGTCGTGATTGGACGACATTCGCTCCTCCCGTACCCACAAACAGACTGCACGTTAACTCGCGATCAAAGCGGTTTTCATCCCGTCCCATCCGATACGCATCGCCCGATAACTCGCATCGCTTTCCCTTGTACGATTACCGCTCACCCTCCAAAAGTGTTGCGATAAATACCACCCACTGCCAAAACTGCTTTCCTTGCGCATTAACGCCCCATGAATCTCTTCCGCCTGATAGCCGTTGGATCTGTCGGCCCGAGATCCAATGGCTCACGATTGTCTGCTTTCATTTCTCCCGATACCTCGCATTGAGCCATATCCACCATCCATCTGTGGGATCTGATGGCCGATCATCCTTCTTCACTCATCCATACTGTCCACGTCCATAGCCATTTCATACTCTCGAAAGGAAGAAGTGGTCAGTGTTCAGTACTCTGTGTAGTTACTCTTCAACCACCACATTCAAGAAACAGAATGGCCAAGAAGAAAAAAGAACATGCCTTGAGCAGATCAACGCATTTAGCAGTTATGGAACTTCTTCCATATGACACTCCACCTGCTTGAGAAGGAAAATAGAGCATTTGAGAAGATCAAATTCGTCCACTGAAGCAGGTAGATTGCACCAGAAACTCCATCAGACAGTTAAAGAGGTTGGTGGTCAATTACGACCCCTCCATGCCTAGAATAGCAAAACATCTTTGTAATGAAACTCTATACATACCCAAAAAATAGATGTAATCAAGGTTGATGGTTGTTGTTTTGATATAAGGTTCAACTTCTGGAGACTATAAATACTTTGATACTTGCAGCGTCTCATCTTCATTTTAAGCTAATACAAGTTTCTTTTACTGTTAATTGCTCAATTTTCACTTCTATTCTGTTCTAGGCCGTGCCTGCTATGCATTTTTCATGAACTATTGATATTTAGCATTAGACGAGCTGTCATCCTACCTCTGTGTTAAAGTCTTGTCTGTATTAGTGAATGTGTTATTCAGGTTTCTATTTACTTAATGACAGAGAGCTGTCATCCTGTCTATGCATTAGGAAACAGATTTACAGACCTCTTTACTGGTTGCAGCCAACCATCACAGGGTCCTGTGCATCTGTTGGTGTGGTTAGTATTCTCCATGTTCACCCAATCCTTAAACTATGATTAATTAGTGGTCTAAAGCCTTATAGTCTAGGGGTGTTCACACATGTCTGGAGTCAAGCAAAGTAGGAGTGGTTATCTAGCTTGAACAAGCATAATTCCTTCCATTCATCCATTTCCCACATCATGTTGAGTTGTAATGTTCCCGGGCATCTCTGAGATACAACCTAGGAGAGTTTCTTGGGGTGATAACATAAATTGGCGTTGTTTCCGAGGAGAGGAGATTGAAGCTCAGCTTCCCTAGGAGAACGACACAGTTCCAGATTTTGATGATAGGCAAAGTCTGGGTGCATTTCTAGTTGTAATCGTCTATCTGGCGACTCTACTGGAGAACCAACCTGGTGGTGACTCCACGTTACAGTTCTAGCTTAGCTTGTGAGACATACTTGAAGAAATCCTCAGAAATCACCAGCTGACCCAGTGCTTGACCCTGAGAAGATTTTCAAATCGAAGAAAATATCACAGAAAGGAGCATCGGGATCAGGTAAGCCTAAGAAATCTTATGTATCTCTGCAAGAGAAGGTTATAGCTGAGAATACACAGTTTGAAGAATTAGAGCCTAGTATTGCTAGTGAAGAATCACCTTCAGAGATTCATAAAGCTCCTTGTTCATTCAGTTCCCCTTTGGATCTCAGTCTAAAGAAAGTCTCCCATACAGTCCATCATATTCCCTTGTCTCTGTCATCCATTTCATTGTTCCCCACTATTCAATCTACCAGTATCCTTCCACCTAACCGAGTCATGGCAGGCCAGAAAGCACCCACAAAGATGGAAAGAATCATAGTTGGTAGCTATGGACTCTTGGTCTTGCCTGTTCCTTTGAATGCCATGCCTACAGGAGAGTACCAGAAGTATGTGCCAAAGTTCACTGGTACAGAGGGGGTAACAACTGAAGAACACCTTGAATCTTTTTATAGTTATGCTGATAACCTGGATATCAGTGAAGATGATGTGTGGATGAGAGTTTTTGTCTAGAGCCTTGATGGAGAGGCTAGAAAGTGGTTTAGATAATTGACCCCTAGATCTATTGTTGATATGGAAGCTTTAGATGATGCATTTTTGAAGCACTGGGGAGATAAAAAAGACTTGCTATATTACCATACTGAGTTTGGTAACCTGAAGAGAGAAAATGGGGAATCTTTTCCTGATTTTAATAAAAGATTCAATCGTATGTATAGTAAGATACCAGCCAAAGTAAAGCCAACCCCCCCCTCTGCCAAACTTACTTATGCCAATGATTTTGACTCTAGTTTCTGCTTATTGTTAAGAGAAAGAAGATGTGCCACTCTGGCTGATTTGCAAGATGCAACCCTAGAATTAGAATATAATATTATGGCTGCAGAAAATCTCAAAAGTCATGCTGACAGAATGAGGCAGAGAGGCGAGGATTCTTCTTCCTTTGCTTCATCTTCAGAGCCTAAATTAGACAAAATGACCAGAATGATAAATTCGTTGGCTGTTGAGATATCTAAGCTGAAGGTTGAGCAGAACTTAGGAAAGAAAAGACTTCATAACACATTTGCTCCAAGAAATCCAAATCCATTTAGAAGAACAAACAAACAATTGCAAATCATTCAGAGGGGTAAAGAAACAAATGAAGAACATAAAGTTAAAGCTCCTTGTCAGAACGTGGTCATGGAGAAGGAATAATTTGAAGAAGAGGATGAAATTCATTGCATGGAAGATAAAGGCACTGCTGCCTTTTTTACATTAGCTGACTACGAAGAATCATTACTACCGGACCAAACCAGTCAATAATGGGACAAAGAGGCTGTTCTACAGACTAGTGAACAACAAAGATATAATCTGAGATCAAAGGCAAACAATGCCAAGGAGAATCCTACCCAAAAAGCTGTTGCCTAAACTGAGTCACAGAATACTAGACATAAAAGACTAGTAGCTGATCCAATCATCCTCAAAGTGCCAACTCAAGAGGTAAGAGGTCCTGACAAGTCCCCTTCCCCTTTTAGCTTTAAGTTAGAAGTCCAGAAGTTAAAAATATCTGTGCCTCTGTTAGAACTTGTAAAGAGTGAAGTGTTTAGAAAACCTATCCTTGAAGTTCTTGAAATGAAAGCCACACAAACCTCCATTGACTCTGTCAATTTGCAAGATGATAAACTTGCAGTTGTGCTTAGCCCAATGACTGAACCTGCTGATGATAATTCTCCATATTTTTATGTCTCCTTGACCATCCATGACAAAATTTTCCACAATTTCTTGCTAGACATTGGGGCTAGCCACAATTTGATGCCAAAAGCTGTCATGGAAGAGTTAGGCCTTGATATCACCAGACCATATCACAACCTATTCTCCTTTGATTCAAGGAAAGTAAAATTCTTAAGATTAATCAAAGACCTAGCTATTACCCTAACTTAGCTACCCATGAAGAGCATTGTGATGGACATTGTGGTAGCAGATGTCCCTCCTAAGTTTGGCATGCTGCTGTCTAGAGGATGGATTAATAGACTAGGTGGAACATTACAGTTTTTGGAGGAGAAACCAGGAGATTGTACAGAGAAGCACAGCTGACATACATCATCAGGGATGAGAAGAACCCATCCAATCAGTATATTTATGCTGTGGACACTGAGTTTGGAGCATGTATTCTCCAAATGGAAGAATCTCAGAAGGCATCAATGCAACTCAATAAACAAATAGTTCAGGCTGAGGAAGAGAAAGGAAGTCAAGTTTGGAAGATGTTCTTTGATGGAGCATGTTCCAGGGAGACTTCAGGAGTATGGGTGGTGTTGATATCTCCAAAACAAGAAAGCACACAACTTCCTTTTAAGCTGGCCTTCCAAGTCACCAACAATATAGCAGAATATGAGGCTTTGATATTAGGCCTTAACGCAGCAAAAGGCAGAGGAATCAAAAGCATAAAGGTGTTTGGAGACACTGATCTTATCATTCAGCAAGTGAATAGAAATTTTCAAGAAAAGCACCCAAGGCTGAAAACATACAAAGATGAGGTATGGAGACTCAAAGATTCTTTTGATAGTTTTTGTATCTCATACATCCCTAGAGCCAAACATAAGCTTGTTGATTCCTTTGTTGTGTCTGCTAGCATGTTTATCCCTCCTCTACCTCCCAGACTAGTTTATGAAGTCCAAATGAAATACAGACCATCCTTGCCTAATAATGTCCAGGATTGGAAAGTTTTTGAAGATGATGATGAAGTGAATAAGTTCCTGCAAGTCATTGATGAATTCTCTGAAATGCAAATTGACCAAGAAAATGAAGCTTTAGAAGAAGACCCCCAGTCCTAGCTTAGAAATAAAATTGGTAAAGATAGCATTGTCTAGCTTCCCAACAATCATATACCTAAGGGTCTAGTTCCTTTAGAATTTTTTTTTGACCAGAATGATGTGCCTTACAAGGTTGCTCAAAAAGAAGACCAATCTACAGTCTGTAAGCATAATATAGGAAGTCTAGGTCAGCCAAGATACATAAATATGTCCACTCATCTGTCTGATGATCAAAGTGCTGAATACTGCAATTTAATGAAGCAATTTGCTAATGTCTTTGCCTAGGAATATAATGACCTGAAAACATATGACAAGAAGATCATCCAGCATAAAATCCCTTTAGAGAAAGAAATCATCCCTTTCAAGCAGAAGCTGAGGCCTATAAACCCCTTGCTCCTTCTTCTAATCGAAAAAGAAATCAAGAAGCTATTGGCTACCAAAATCATAGTCCCTCTCAGATATTCCAAGTGGGTAGCCAACCTAGTAGTGGTGAGGAAGAAAAGTGGAGAAATCAGGCTCTGTGTTGATTTCCAAAACTTAAACAAATGCTCTAAGAAAGACAATTATCCTCTACCCAAGATGGAGCATTTGCTGAAAAAGGTATTAGGAGCAAAAGTGATGTCTTTCCTAGATGGATTTTCAGGGTATAATCAGGTTACTGTACATCTGGATGATCAAGAGAAGACTACATTCACCACTCCTTGGGGCACTTTTCTAAGATGCCTTTTGGACTGATGAATGCTGGAGCCACCTTTCAGAGAGCTAGGGATATAACATTTACGGGAGAGAAGGATAAGTTTGTCCTTATCTACCTAGATGATATAACAGTGTACTCCAGCAGCCATCATGACCACTTGCAACAATTGAAGAAAGTGTTTTTGAAGTGCAGAAGGTTTGGGATTTCAGTCAATCCTAAAAAGTCTTAGTTTTCTTTAGAAGAAGGCAAGCTGCTAGGACATATTGTTTCTACTGCAAGTGTCCGGATTGACCCAAAAAGAGTAAAAGCAATATAGACTTTATCTATCCTAAGATCAAAGAAGGATATCCAGTGCTTTCTGGGCGAAATGAACTTACTGAGGAGGTTTATCCCAAATTTTGTAGAATTGGTGAATCATATTACCTCCATGTTGAAAAAGGGATCAGAGATCAAATCGACCGAGGTAGCAAGAAGATACTTTGAGTCCATTAAGAAAGCCATTAT
This sequence comes from Pinus taeda, assembly GCA_000404065.3. NCBI lineage: Eukaryota > Viridiplantae > Streptophyta > Pinopsida > Pinales > Pinaceae > Pinus > Pinus taeda. The sequence goes on along the minus strand of APFE030699408.1, from coordinate 52,398 downwards.
GGAAGCTCCCACTCTAGGCAGTCCAGATTATAGTAAGGAGTTCCATATATTTTCATTTGCCTCTGAAGACACCCTGGCATTAGTTTTATTTCAAGCAGATGAAGAAGGTTCAGAGCATCCAATGGCATTTTTTAGCAAAACATTAAGGGATGTTGAGCTGAGGTATGATATCATCGAGAAACAGGCATATGCTGTTATCAAGTCTTTGAAAGCTTTCAGAGTTTATATTTAGCATTCCAAGATAATTGCATATGCGCCTTCTACTTCAATAAAAGATGTCTTAACATAGCCCGATGCTGATGGAAGAAGGGATAAATGGATTGGAAAGTTAATCGAATTTAATATAGAACTGAAGCCCACCCAGTTTGTCAAGGGTCAGGGCCTTGCCAAAATATTTTCTGAAGAAAATTGCAGAACACGGGACATAAATCTCATAAGCATAGATGCAGAAAATGGTAAAATAGAAGAAGTAACAACTGAAAATCAGTTATTGGTATAAAATCTATCTTCTTGTGATTGGTACTCTGCTATAGCTCAATTCTTGCTCAAGCTAGAAGTTCCTCCAGGCTTAAGCACAAGCCAAGCTAGAACTATTAAGCTAAGGGTAGCAAAATATTGCATCCATAAAAATCTGCTCTACTGGAGGGACCCATTTGGAATGCTTTTGAGGTGTCTGGACAAAGAGAAATCTATAGAGGTTATGCAGCAGTTTCATTCCAACATGTGTGGAGGACACCACTATTGTAAGACTACAACCCACAAAATCCTCAGAGCTGGGTACTATTGGCCCACCTTATTTTCTGATGTGTTTTCATTTGTTAAATCTTGTGTTAGGTGCCAAAGATTTGAAAGGAAACAACAATTGAAGTCCCTGCCCTTAAAACCAATACATGCAAATGGCCCTTTTCAGCAGTGGGGCTTGGATTTCATTGGAAAAATCAATCCAGATTCTAGTGGCCAACACAGATGGATCCTAGTAGCCACTGATTACTTTACTAAATGGATTGAAGCCATCCCTACCAGAAAGGCTGATGATAATGTGGTCATGAAGGTTTTGACAGAGAATATTTTCATCAGATTTGGTTGTCCACATAGATTAGTCACAGATAATGCAGTAGCCTTCAGAGCAAAAGAATTGGTGGACATGTGCAATTCAATGGGTATTAAACTAGTTCATTCCACCTCATATTACCCTCAAGGCAATGGTCTAGCAGAATATTCCAACAAGTGTCTGATAAGAATAATTAAAAAGCTATTGGAGGACAACAAAAAGAATTGGGATTCTAAGCTCAAATATGCACTGTGGGCTGACAGAGTGACCATTAAGAAATCCATAGGGAATTCTCCATTCAAGCTGGTATATGGCACTAAAGCTATGTTCCCAATTCAATTAACTCTCCCTGTGGAAAAGTTCTTGCAACAAGAATAGAATGAGGAAGAAGATATGGTAAAAAGGATCACTAATTTAGCATAGGTACATCAAATCAGAGAACAACTAGTTGAAAAGTTTGCAACACGTCAGAAGAAGATCAAGGATGCTTTTGACAACAAGACAAAAATAGATAGTTTTCAGGTTGGAGATTTGGTTCTGAAGTGGGATGCACTGAAAGAGAAGAAAGGCAACCATGGGAAGTTTGATGCTTTCTAGACAGGGCCTTTTATCATTTCTCAGTGTTAGCACCTAAATCTGCCTTAGGCTAAAGGAAGTTAAAATTCAGGGCAACCACAAACCACACTCAGTCTGGTAGCTAGCCCTACTAGAACAGGAGAGGGCTCTCTTTGTGTCACACTCAGTGAATAAATAAACGATATGGTCTGAGGTGACTTACAGTGAATATTGATTTTAGGCTAGGTGAATAAATATGGAAAGAAGAAGCAAATTTTTATAAATGATTAAGTTTCTGGGATGTATGGGACCAACGAACAACAATGAGCAGAGAATTTAACACAAAGGAACAGATTACTTCATGAGGCAAGACAGGCAGAAAGTATAGCAATCAAATTTGAAATGATGTGAAATGGAAAGATTGTTTAAGAGGGTGAAAAGGGCATAAACACATGAATCCTTTTCAATAGAGGAAGAACACGGAATGTGAAACTTTCCCACGGGCAAAGCATTAAACATGAATTCTACCTTATCTTAGTTAGAAAATTTCACTGGAAATGAATATGAATGAATTGTGAAACATAACGAAATACATATGAAACATAAAGAGAACACATTTGCTACACTCACACCACATGAATCTCATGAACCAGAGCCGCTGCCTTTCATTAATTCTCTGCTATGTCATGTCTCCAACATTTGTCATGTTTGGAGTTTTGTCGAAAGGTGGCTAGTGCACCGCGCTCCTCTGTCTATGCGTCGTGCCCTTGACAACTCCTCCAAACTCACCTAAAATGCGTGCTTGCTTCTCACAATCACTTTGCAATGTTTCTCTCTATCCTTGGTTTGCACAATGACTTTGTTTCTTGTGGGAATCCTTTATAAAGACATTTGGAGTCATGGGTTTGATTTTTGTTTCTTCAAAACCCACTTTGATAATGTTTTATTTGGCTCTTTTTCTTGATTTAATTCAACTTTGTGTTTCACTTTTCCCTTTGAATTTTTAGCTAAAATGATGAAATTTTTGGCACTTTTTGCAGGGGTCGCATGACATGGCATTTGGCCAAGGAAACCATGACATGCGCCTGAAGAGATCAACTGGAGACTTTTTTTGAAAATTATCACAAATGACACATCGTTTGACTTTTCTTCAAAACAAAGTTTTGAAGAAAAGTCATAATCTGTCAACATGACAATGAAAATATTTGAATCACAACTTTGTAAGGGCCTCCCTCTGGTTTGCATGGCTTTATTGGACATGGTTGAAGACCAAATTGACTAATCCCTAGACCTAATGACTGAAAATGACTCTTGTCCATTAAAGGATGAAACATTGACTGTCATGGACTCTAGTGAACATTGATGAAAAGACCTAAGCCAGCAGGTTCCAGACATGAGGGGAAATGACTAACAAGACCTTTTCCATCAGATTATGGCATGCCCCTAGTGGAATACAACTGAGTGAATGGAGCGAGACTCCTAAAAATGAAATGCATAAAGAGTTTTGATCTTTGACGGAGGACTAACAAGACCGACTCTAACATTGGCTCTAGTGGGGGATGGTAACTCCTTGGAGGTGCCAAGAACAATAGATCTTTGGAAGAGCTAGACAGTGCTTTCGTACATTAGGCTATGGAGTCATTATTTTGACAAACAGCACAAGACTCTGACTCATTTATGAAACTAAAATGACCAAAAAAAAACTGACTCAAATTTGATATTGAAATGACTTGAAGACTAAGTTGACAAACTCTAACCAAACTAAAATAAAATGGTATTTACAGTGACAGTGGAAGCAACATTAATAACTCAGAAATGGTACCGCTTGAGCAGTCGACCATTGATTGGCCCTCTTGGACAATTTTCCCCATTCATTTCCTTCAAAAGAAAGGCATTCTGACCCCAATATGTTGCGATCTTGAAGGGACCTTTCCAGAGATTATTGAACTTACCGTGCTTACCTTTTTCCTCATTTCTTGCATCCCACTTCAGCACCACATCATCCAACTTAAATTTGTCTACCTTTTCTTTTCTGTCATAAATTTTCTTGATCTTCTCCTGCAACTTGGATGTGTTCCAGAAGACTTCTTCTCTAGTCTGTTGCAAGTGGACCATTTGATTCAACCTTCTCTGCATAGGATCGTCTTCACTGCCGGCCTCCTAAAGAAGTTTGACTACCGGGGTTGCGAGAAAGGTAGGAAACACTGTATCAAATCCATAAACAAGCTCAAAAGGTGACATACCAATGGATTTATTCTGACTGACCCAATCTGCCTAAAGTGCATTAACCAACCTCTTATGTAAGCTCTTCTTGTTTATTTCCACCAGCTTCTTAATGATGTTGACCAATTATTTCTTAGAAGACTTCGCCAATCCATTGCCTTACGGATGATAGGTTGTTGAGTGACCCAAAATGATGTGATATTTATGACAAAAATCTACCATCCTTTTTGATTTGAAAGCTGCTGTGTTATCAATGATTAACTTATTTGGGCAACCAAAGCGGGACAAGATGTTATTTTCAAGGAATGAAATAATTACCGCATCTGTAGCTTGTCTAGTGGGAATTGCTTCGATCCATTTCGTGAAATAATCTATCGCTGTGAGGATCCATCTATGCTAACCGGAAGAAGCGAGATGAATTTCACCAATGAAATCCAACCCCCATTGCTGAAAAGGGGCACTCACCTCAATGGGCTTAAGTGGAAAAGGCTATAACTTCGGCCTTCCTTCGAAAATCTGACACTTATGACAGCTCTTGACCATCTTATATACATTAGCAAACAATGTCGGCCAATAGTATCCTGCTCTCAGGATTTTATTTGCTGTTGATTTCCAAAAAAAGGTGACCACCACAGTCTCCTTTGTGGCAATCCTCCATGACCTTCTTTGCTTCTTTTTCCACCAAGCAATCTAATAGAAAACCACCGAGATCTTTCTAATAAAGTGCAAAATTTAGAATGAAAAACTTGGTAGCCTTCAATTTGAGTGTTCTCACTTTGTTTCTAGTCATGCCGGGCGATGGTGATAAATTTTTAAGCACATATATGATATCGGAATACCACGAAGAAAGAGAAAACATTTCAGATACCTGAATTGACGATCCTTCCTCATTCTCATTGGACATAGCAACGATTAGATTTATGTCTAAGGCATGCAAGTTTGACTCGGCCATTAGCTTTGCCAATCCCTATCCTTTAACAAGATTTGTGGGCTTTATTTCCACATCATATTCCAACAAAGTTGCAATCCACTTGCCTCGTCTTCCTTCCGAATCTGTCTGTACTAAAACATCTTTGACAGCAGCATTAGGAACATAGGCCAAAATATGAGAATGTAGAATATATACCCGAAAATATTTCAATGATTTCACTAGTACAAGGGCTTGCTTCTCAATGATGTTGTATTTTAAGGCTGCATCTCTTATGGCTCTGCTGAAGAAAGTGATTGGTCTTTCGTGATCATCTCTTTTCTGCAATAACACAACTACCATAGTATGCTCCGAAGCGAATGAAAACAATATGAAATCCTGAGTGTAGTCTGGGCTGACCAGAACTGGAGCTGAAGAAAGAGCCAATTTGAATAAATTGAAAGATTTTACAGCCTCCTCCATCCATTTCACATGGCTCCATCGAAATCCATGGTCCACAAACCTTCTTCCTCCTCTTGCAAATGTTGAAAATATGATTGTTGTGCTTTGTCTACTTGATGTCCATTACTTTCTGTTGATCGCTCAATGATGTTATGTCGTTCTTGTCCTTCTCTCTTTAAAACTCCTCTAAAATTTTCTATTCTTTCTGGAATATCATCTGCTTCTATTAACTGACTATCGATATCATTGAAACTATCAAAATACAAAACAAAAGACTCTAAATCTGTATGTACATAATTAATCGGGTGATTTATTGGTTTCTCCTTGCTTGTAATCATGTATTTCATTTTTTGTTCCCGATACAATTTCCTCATTTAGCCAAACATTGGAATCATTGCATAGGAGAAACGTAATTGCAGTGTCCCTTTCAAGTTTGCTAACCAAGACCTGGAAAGAAGCATGCCAAACCTGGGAGGAATATCTGCTACGATAATATCCATCAAAACATTCTTCATTGGGATTTGATCCAGACTCACAACCAAGTCTTTGATGAGCCCGATACATCTTACCTTGCTGGAATCAAACAAATAGAGATCATGGTATTGTCGGGTGATGTCTAGACCCAGCTTAGCCATGATAGCCTTGGGAATGAGATTGTGAGAAGCTTCGGAATCGAACATGGCATTATGTAACACAAAATCATGCAATCTTAAACTCATATAAAATGGTGGCACATCACTATCAGGAGACTCACCATTCGATGCTGGCCCAAAAATCATTTCGGGTTGATCATCTTCGACATCCACCATGTCAGACATTGGGTCCAAATTCAAAATTTTAGATACTTTCCCTCTATAAATATTGTTCCTCATTATTTTAGTCAAGGGAATGGATACCTTCAATTCGGAAATTTCATTCTCTAAATTAAAAGCGGGAATATTTTCTACCTCTTTGACTGGGATTTCTTTCCTTTCCTTTTCTTTCGATGCAATTGGCTGGTTTGATTTTTCTGCTGATGGTGATTTGCTGCTATCCGGATCAACCACCTCCTTTCCTTTCCTTAGTGAAACTGAAGAATCATTCTTTGATGCCTCAACATCCTTCCTCTTTTGAATTGGTTTAACCGACACGTCTCTGTTTCTAAGTGAATACCACTATTGCTGGGTGGATAGAGCATTCATATAGCCTCTTTGGTACTCATCTGATTATTCCTCCAAAATGGTGTCATTGGCTAGAATGAAATCTGCATCTTTGTGTATAGCCGAACTTTCTGCATACTCCTCATCCTCGGTAATAGAAATAGGCAAATCATCAGGAGTAAAGAAGTGTTTTTCTTCACCTATTATATTCTCGTCCTCATCTGACTCCGGTCCATGCACAAAATTTTGCTGCAAAGGTGGTTGTACTTGCTACTGTGCTATCTTCTCTTGGGCTCGCTAATCTCTCTGCCTTATTTTATATTATGGCTATTGCTAGCCACGAAAGTTAGGATTTCTAACTTGTGGCTCATGATTGTCAAGTTTCACCCTTTCAAGCATCTGCTCTACCTCCCAGAGTAGTTGATTTACCGAGGAAGATTCTTCTTTTACAATGACCTTCTTTTCTTCCTTTGCTCTAGCCCTCTTGGTCAGTAGATTTGCTTCAACGCTGACCACTGTCTTCTGCATGTCTTCCATTGTGGCTAGTTCTCTCTCTCTTAATTGATAAGCCATGTCAGCATCAAAACCATCCGAAAACTTCACCATGGCTAGTCCCACAGGTGGCCTTATATGATTAGGAATTTCATTATAAACAGAATTGAATCTAATGCAATAGTCTTGGACCGACTCACCAGCGTTTCGTTTGATTTGCTCATATTCAGCCAGAATTTAAAGAGGATTCTTTTTCACTTCCTAGCAGCCTAAAAATTTTCTTTGTAGGTCGGCCAAGGTAGTGATACGTGCATTCGGCAAACCTCTGAACCATTTCCTCACTTCACCTGCAAATGTCTGTACAAAGAGTCTCATTGCCACATTCTCCGCATCGATCTCGTGAAGTTCACAGAAATCTACCATTCTGTCCACATGTTGCTGAGTGGTAACGCTGTTAGGAGTGCCATCAAAAAATAGGATTTTGCTTTGATAATTTGCTGGCATATCATCTAAAACTTGAGGCAGCGCAAGAGGTGCAAAACGAGCAGCCATCACTCTTGGTGGGTTTGGCCTTGGAGGTGTTGGAGGAGTGTGCGCAGTTTGTAGAGGGCTAGCATATGGAGTTTGAAGCTGTGCTGCAATGTAATTATCAATTGAACGGTTAGCTCTTTCAGTTCCCAAGTCTACAAGAAACTGTGGATTAGGGACAGTAGATTCAATCGCCCTTTCGGATTTGGTCTCGAACAATGATATTTCAAACTGCTCATCAAAATCTAGCTCTTCAAGATATTCAAAAATGTCAGGACATGAATGGGATTTGAACACGAGAGATATAGAGGTCTCTTGACGACGAAGTCTTGGAATCAAATTGGGATTTTTGTAGATGTATGGAGGATCTGGATCTGGATTAGCTCTGGTATATCTTCTAGAAGCCAGCGTGCTATTGAGAAAATTCAAAAGGACATGACCAACTCACTCAGCCTATCAAATTCTAAACTTATCATCCGGAAGCTTAGAATTATCAAGAAGTAAGGGGTGCAATTTTGTCCCCAGTGGAGTTTCCACTATGTTAGCACCTAAATCTGCCTTAGGCTGAAGGAAGGCAAAATTTAGGGTAACCACAAACCACGCTCAGTCTGGTAGCTAGCCCTACCAGAACAGGAGAGGGCTCTCTCCGTGTCACACTCAGTGAATAAATAAACGATATGGTCTGAGGTGACTTACAGTGAATATTGATTTTAGGCTAGGTATATAAATATGGAAACAAGAAGCAAATTTTTATAAATGACTGTGTTTCTGGGATATATGGGACCAATGAAAAGCAATGAGCAGAGAATTTAAAACAAAGGTGCAGATTACTTCGTGAGGCAAGACACGCAGAAAGTCTAGCAATAAAATTTGAAATGATGCAAAATGGAAAGATTGTTTAAGAGGGTGAAAAGGGCATAAACACATGAATCCTTTTCAATAGAGGAAGAACACGAAACGTGAAACTTTCCCATAGGCAGAGCATTAAACATGAATTCTACCTTATCTTACTTAGAAAATTTCACTGGAAATGAATATGAATGAATTGTGAAACATAAAAAAATATATATGAAACATAAAGAGAACCCATTTTCTACACTCACACCACATGAATCTCATGAACCAGAGCTGCTGCCTTTCATTAATTCTCTGTCAAAATATAAAATGAAGAACTGAGTTTCTCTCCCACAGTCTCCCAGAAATTACAACCAACCCTTTGCAAATGGCTTTGCATACAATAAATAGACTATGCCATTGGGAAATAGAACAACCCAGAGTTGGGGAGTTTTTCAAATCATTACAAAGTGGGAATGGAAAGCCAACCATTAATGATAGGTGTAGCATTACAAAAATGACAAACGGCTTGGGTGACTGCTCGCCTTCCTTTTCCACTTGGATAGGAGCCAACCTTTAGTGAAAATGATTTAAACTTTGCCTTAGGCACCAAAAAATATGTAGTGTAAATGAGGGGCCCACTTGGAGAAAGTCGCGAATCGAAATGTCGCAGAGCGGAAGTGATTTTGGCCTTTGGGTCTATATGCGCTGCGCCCAAATCTATATGTGCCTTGCCACTTTGGAGGCGATTTTGAGGTACCTGTTGGAGTCCAAATTGTGCCCAAGTGTGCTTGTTAGAAAGCCTTACCTGTCTACTTTCCAACCCAAGTGGAATTTCTGAATTTGGTGCTCATTTTCCCCTCCCAAACTTCAATCTCCCAAGACTGCTTCCTGTGTGTCAAATTAGGGGCAGAGAGGTCATTTTTTGAGTGTTTTGGACCTCCTAGGGACTCAAAATTTGCCCAAACTTCTTGGCCATGCACCAGTAGTCATGATGTTTCATGCTAAATCCAAAAATGCAAATTGTTTATGATTTGGAGCTCCTAATCCTAAGCGCCATGCCAGTGGCGTAGCGCACAGGGAGAAAAACCCTGTTTTGTGCCCAAAAATTTTTCACGTGACCAAAATTGCCCCAAATTTCTTGAAATTTGGGTAGGAGGTTCCCTATGAAGTGCTATGCTAGGCCACAGAGGCTTCAGCCGAGATTCAAAGCTGATCTTACTCTTTTTGCCTCTTTTGTCTTTGTGTTGCTCTCCTCAATTTCGCCTTCAAACTCCTTAATTGAGCCTTTGAACTCATATTCCATGCCCTGTAGTGATAAACCATCCGACTCAATATGGTTTTGTCCTTGTCGGCCTTCTCTAGTAGTCTCTCAAGGTGGATGTTGATATGCTCCAGCCAAGACTCTCGGTCATTGTTAATCTCTAGTTCTAATGGAGTGAGCTCAATCCTCCTATGCTGGGCAGCTTGGCGATTCTCGTGGATGTTTTGTAGCTCCATGATCTCATGCTGGTCTTCGAGCTATTTTTTCCTCTACTCCAAATACCTGATAATCCACTTAGCCCTCTCCAAATTAAGAGACAAGGCTTGGATCTCCATTTGCTGCTCCTGGATGGTCCTCCTAAGTTTGGCACTCTCCACATCTGTATCATCATCATGAATGAGGATGAAGTGGGCCTCTTGTTCACCTAATGGCCCCTCGTCATGCATGGGCCTCTTGCCATTGTCCTATACCTGTGTTGCCGATGTCAGAAGTGAGGCCCCTTCCACCCTGGGTGGAGATAACACTCACTTTGCTGCTACAAACAAATGTCTATTGCCTGTATGATAATTGATGAATACTGGCATAGTAGTGGTCTCGTGGCACTCATACTGATGAGAAGGACCACCTATCTCATGTTCAACCTCTGATAATACCTGCGAAGTGCTGAAGAGGTCACGAGAGATGAAGTCATCCCAAGTAATGCCCTGCAATCCCAGTTGATGAGCTACCAAAATCTTAATAAGAGCAAAGTGATAAACACTGTAAGTTGCTGCTGAGGGGTCTTGTGCTGCATGAAGGTGTTCATCCTCTCTATTTTCCTGCAAATGAAATATGGGATGTTCATCATCCGTACCATGGTAAAGTGCATGAGCAACCTGATGTGATAGGCATATAGACGAGAGAACCTCCCCTCACAGTTGAAATACTTCATGATCACTTCATGAGTGGAGCATATTCATCTTTCAAATATCAAAATGGAAAGACTCTTTGGAGTTGCCTCAAGAAAATGGCCTTAATGTAAGGCTCATAATGCTGCCGATCAACCTTCTGTTTCTTGTGCTATTTTTCTCCAACGTTCGGTATGCCGGTTGCTAATGAGACAGTTTCAAGTGTCAGTGTGAAGGTGACCATGGCTAAGATAGAGTGATCTCCATGTAGGTGAAGCACAAAAAGACGGGCCAACTCATGATGAACTCGAAAACTAGCCACCTTTTGACAAAACTCCAAACATGACAAATGCTGGAAACATGACATAGCAAGAGGGCATGCCTGCAATTCTGTAAGTGTGGTTGGTTCATCCCTAACATGTTTGCCACTTTTATGATGTCTCTGGGGAGCCTATTCTTCTGAGGATGAATCACTTTGAGTTTCCACCTCATACTCTGATGAATGCTCAAATGCCATGACTTTTGTATATGGACTGTGCTTGGATGGCCCTTTGATGATGTATGTAACTATGTGTTCTTATGAACTCTACCAATTGGAGGGGATCAAAGTTAATTTGATGCAATTGGGAGCAAGACCGGGCCTTTGTGGGTGTGCACTGCACTCTGTGTGTGCGCCGCGCCCGTGTAGTTTCACCACTGTGGGGTCGCACCCTCTATGTGCGCCGCGCTCCTCTGTCTGGGCGCCGCACCCTTGACAACTCCTCCAAACTCACCTAAAACGCGTGCTTGCTTCTCACAATCACTTTGCAATGTTTCTCTCTATCCTTGGTTTGCACAATGACTTTGTTTCTTGTAGGAATCCTTTATAAAGACATTTGGAGTCATGGGTTTGATTTTTGTTTCTTCAAAACCCACTTTGATAATGTTTTATTTTTTCTCTTTTTATTGATTTAATTCAGCTCTGTATTTCACTTTTCCCTTCGCATTTTTAGCTAAAATGATGAAAATTTTGGCACTTTTTGCAGGGTTCGCATGACATGGCATTTAGCCAAGGAAACCATGACATGCGCCTGAAGAGATCAACTGGAGAATTTTTTGAAAATTATCACAAATGACACACTGCTTGACTTTTCTTCAAAACAGAGTTTTGAAGAACAGTCGTAATCTATCAACATGACGATGAAAATCTTTGAATCACAACTTTTTAAGGGCCTCCCTTTGGTCTGCATGGCTTTATTGGACATGTTTGAAGACCAAATTAACTAATCCCTAGACCTAATGACTGAAAATGACTCTTGTCCATTAAAGGATGAAACATTGACTGTCATGGACTTTAGTGAACATTGATGAAAAGACCTAAGCCAGCAGGTGCTAGACATGAGGGGAAATGACTAACAAGACCTTTTCCGTCAGATTATGGCATGTCCCTAGTGGAATGCAGCTGAGTGAATGAAGCAAGACTCCTAAAAATGAAATGCAGAAAGAAATTTGATCTCTAATGGAGGACTAACAGGACCGACTCTAACACTCAGATCGAAGGGAACAATACCGTCCTACTGCAAAGTATGGGAGGAGAAGCAGTTTTTGATGGCCTAGTTAATGGGTGTTTTCTAAAAATTTATATTGTTTAATGTCTTGGGCCTTAAAATTGTAAATAGGTTGTTTTACCAATTTTAGTGTAAGCTCAGTAGACTCCATGCACAATGGAACACTAGGAATTTGCTAAAAAAATTTCATCGGAAAGGCATTGATCTACAGATTCTTGAGACCTCACAGGGAGGATCTCATCCTCAGAAGGAGCCAGTGTTAGCTCTGCTACATGTCTTGACATTTGGAGGACCAAATACAAGCTTGGCCATGTGTTATGCTCGGAGGCAGCGCGCAGCAGTCTGTTTCTCCCTATCCTTTATTCCCCTTATACTCTTTTAACCCCCCCACCATCCCTGTTTTCCTCCAAAATGCAACATAAACCCCTATTTCGTCAAGCCCTAAGCGTTAAGTTTTAAACCCATATAACCATGCACTTTTACAAAACCCCTAACTTGTTGTTTCTTTGTCACATCAAAGGAAATTTGTATGATCAAACCCGCACCGTCCAATCAACTCCGCCGTGATTGGACGACATTCGCTCCTCTCGCGCCCACAAACTGACCGCGCGTTAACTCGTGATCAAAGCGGTTTTCATCCTGTCCCATTTGCCACGCATCACCTGATAACTCACATCACATACCCTTGTATGATTACCTCTCACCCTCCAAAAGCGGTGCGATAAATACCACCCGCCGCAGAAACCACTTTCCCCGCGCGTTAACCCCCCATGCATCTCTTTCGCCTGATAGCCGTTGGATTCGCCCGCTTGAGATCCAATGGTGTACGATTGTCTGCTTTCATTTCTCCTCATACCTCCTACTGAGCCATATCCACCGTCCATCTGCGCGATCCGACGGTCGATCTTCCTTCTTCACTCATCCATACCATCCATGTCAATAGCCATTTCATACTCCCAAAAGGACGAAGGTGGTCAATGTTCAGTACTCTATGCAGTTACTCTTCAACCACCGCATTCAAGAAATAGAATGGCTGAGAAGAAAAAAGGACATGCCTTGAGCAGATTTGAGCATTTAGCAGTTATGGAACTTCTTCCATACGACAATCCACTTGCTCGAGAAGGACAACAGAGCATCCGAGAAGATCAAATTCATCCACTGAAGCAGGCAGATTGCACCAGAAACTCCATCAGACAGTTAAAGTGGTTGGTGGTCAATTATGACCCCTCCACGCCTAGAATAACGTAATATCTTTGTAATGAAACTCTATACATATCCAAAAAACAAATGTAATCAAGGTTGATGGTTGTTGTTTTGATGTAAGGTTCAACTTTTGGAGACTGTAACTACTTTGATACTTGCAGCTTCTCGTCTTCATTTTAAGCTAATACAAGCTTCTTTTACTGTTAATTGCTCACTTTTCACTTCTATTATGTTCTAGGTTGTGCCTGTTATGAATTTTTCATGAACTCTTGATATTTAGCATTAGAGGAGTTGTCATCCTACCTCTGTGCTAAAGTCTTGTCTGTATCAGTGAATGTGTTATTTAGGTTTCTGTTTACTTAATGATAGAGAGCTATCATCCTGTCTGTGCATTAGGAAATAGATTTACAGACCTCTTTACTGGTTGCAGCCAGCCATCACAGGGTCTTGTGCATCTGCTAGTGTGGTTAGCATTCTCCATGTTCACCCAATCCTTAAACTGTGATTAATTAGTGGTCTAAAGCCTTGTAGTCTAGGGGTGTTCATGCATGTCTGGAGTCAAGCAAAGTAGGAGTGGTTATCTAGCTTGAACAAGCATCATTCCTTCCATTCATCCATTTCCAACATCATGTTGAGTTGTAATGTTCCGGAGCATCTCTGAGATACAACCTAGGAGAGTTTCTTAGGGTGATAACAGGTTTCACAGATGGTCAATATGCTTTCATCTATTTCTCATGAATAGACCAATCCATGGATCCTACGAGCTCCTTCAGACATTGACACTCACGGAGAACAAATTCCATTGTCACCAACTAAATTGGCCTACGAAGCCATTCAAATTGCATCCGAACCTCTGGTCACTTTGGTTTCAGCCAATGGTACCACTGTCCCTCCCATAACCGCCCCTTCTTTCGATCCACTCAATCAAGTCCTACCTAAGGATGAAGCTATTAGAGAGATCATGAGGTTAGAAGAGCAACCTTGGGAGGACTCGCACCATCATGTTTCAATATCTGATTCAAATATGATGCCTCCTCAAATCTGGTCACCTAACGCACATGAAATCGTTTCCTCACTGTATATGACTATCCAACTTTTGGACTCAGAAGGAAATAGGGGCAATATTTCACAAAAATTTCTCCCCGATATTTCTATTATGGCAGGCATCGTGGAAAACATACAGAGTGGAGCCAATCACAATCCTGAGGAAATTGTGAGCTTCACCTACCCGTTTAGGGACTTCCACGATGTTTTTCCTTAGTCTTATGAGGAAATGAATGGCATAGACCTTTCTAATGTCAAGCATGAGATTGAGAGAGATTGAGCATTCTTTTTTATGGTATTTTTCTTGCTCGTTAATCCAAAACACCTCGAGTCTTCTTCTTTGGGCTCGTTAAAATAATACAAAGATAGATAGAGCACTGTTAGGGATATTTTATTGCTCCTTAAAAAATATAAACATCCCCGAGCTTTTGTCCTTGTGCTTGTTAAATATATGCAGTGATAAATAGAGCACTTTTGGAGACATTTTATCGCTCTTTAAAAAATATAAACACCTCCGAGTTTTTGTGGTAGAGCTTGTTAAACATACATACCACAACCCATAAAGCACTTTTTTGGGATATTTTATTGCTCTTTAAACAATACAAAAATTCCTGAGTTTTTCATCCTTTGAACTCGTTAAACATATGCAAACGATGCTTTGAGCACCTCTTTTTTGATCTAGTTCCAGCTCATAAACTGAAAAAGACCAACGAAGCATCCTTTTTAGGCATTTTTCTCGCTCTTTAAACTGAAAAAATAATGAGCTGTGTCTTGCTGCTCGTTAAACATGATAAAGATGACCCAAGCATTCTTTCAGGTACTTTTTTCAAGCTTTTTAAAAAATGAAAAATCTCGAGTTTTTATTATTGAGCTCGTTAAATTTTCACGGCAAAACACGAGTTTAGTTTGCTGCCTCGTACTTGTAACAAAATGAGGATGACATCTATTGGAAAAAGGTTTCTCTTTATCCGGGTCCAGTAGATTGAATATGGAAAAGTAACTTATACGGGTATACTATTAACCTTTTTTCACACCCATTTAACAACTATGACAAAGGGACCACAATGGAGTCTCTCTTTACAATCTTTTCTAACTCTCTAAAGATGAAAAGATCATCGAGTTGTCTAGTCTAGACTCTTTAAATACACAGACAAGATATAGAGTCGTTATTTTTACGATACTTTTCAGACTCTTAAAAGATGAAAAAATTGATGAGTTTTCCTGTCTGGACTCATTAAAATAATCAGATAGGGAAAAGATTCATTCTTTTTGTGATCCTTTCCAGACTCTCTAAACATGAAAATATTGATGAGTTTACCCAATTGGACTCATTAAGAATTAGATGGGGAAAAAGTGGAAATACAACCGTATCCTGAAGCGTGGTTTGGCAGCAAAAGTTCCCTTGAACATGGAACTCCCTCAGATAAACCATCATTTTGATAGCCTCTCAATATGAACCCTACCAACCTATGTTTTTTTAGCCTATATACCCTAATTCCATTGCATCTCCATATCTTAAACACTCTGTAGTGTTCATGAGTCTAGTGTTGTATGGTTAAAACCGCTATCATGCCTTCTATTGTTCAAGGGTCCCTACTTGTTTCCTCGACCAACTAACCCTACATATCCTTTCATCATGCCCTCCTTTTTTTATACCCAAAATCTCAAAAGATTCTTCAGAAAACAAAATCATCCTTGTCTAGTTTCATGTCGATTGATGTAGGACACGTCATTGCCTACCTTTCGACAGGTTCCTTCCTATCGACTTCAACACTCTATCTAGGAAGATAACCCAGAAACACATTCAGTGCCTTGGTGCTTGTAGACATTAGTGGCGGGTTACCTTGTGCTTCATCACGAGTTTTCATCATGGGCTCCTAGTTAAGCGATTCTATGAGTGTTCGACTACAAAAAATCTTTCACACTTGCTAGTTGCATTGTGCATCTTGGAGACCATTGCCATTATCGATGGCCTTCCTCGCATCTGTTAAAGTCTCCATTATTGGCTGGTAATCAGATGATTTCGTGCATGTTCGGCGTCAACTCATTTTATCACATGTACCGATCTATGTTGTTCGGTGAAGCAGGAATCAAGACCTTGGTTAGAGGCTTGCATCATTCAGCCTTGTTTCCTCTCCCAAGCTGTGATATTGTTCTTTGAAGACAAACATTTCAGGATAATCTATTATGACACTGGATCTACCCTGTGCCATGTTGGTGGCCAACATTGTTATATCTTTGAGGAGGAAGTTACTCTGACATAGCTACTGAGCATGGGAATGCCCGAAGCAGGACATGATTTTAGCAGTTCATATATATGTACTTTTGTTGTATCAGGTTTTCCTTATCGCCTAACAGTTCTTTCTCTCTACAAAGATTTTGATAGGAAATTACAGTATTTTCATAAAGTATTTCAGCCATCGTCTCTGCCTTTGATCTCATACTTTAGGGGGCATCTGTTATAGGACAAATTGATGTCCTAATAAACTCAGAGGAGAAGGACAAGATAACTGAAAGAATGACCATAGTTGTAGGCCCAAAATCCACACTAACGCTCTCTGTACATTGACAACCTACTTTATAGAGCTTGTTTACAAGCATAAAGGAGCGTTAGTCACCTACTAACTCATGTTGTTAGACCAGAAGGAGTGTTAGTGAACTTTAGTGATGCTCAAGTGGTTATGCCAATGAACCTGCCATAAAATATCTAGATATTATTTCCCTAAATTTGTGCAAGAAAAGCAAGGAAACTCCAAAAATCAAGATATTTGTAGAAATTCTATTCTGGAAACAGAGGAAAATGGGAAAAAGCTGGTAAAAGAGGCAGGTTCATGGTTTTTACCCAAATGAACTACAGGTGGAGTTGGGAAGCCCTAATTCTATTGTTATTGAAGCAACGAGAGGGCCATTGCACAATGGTCAGAGCATTTAGAAGGATAGTACATGGTGTTGTTGTGATATTTTCATATTCTTGAAGGAGCTAGCTGAAAGAAGGAGAGAGAGAGAGGAAGAAGGGATAAGGAAGGTTGATACAACAGGGTTGTTATAATCACTCTTCTGAATATAGGACTATGGTTGTGTTCCACTACTCGAAGTTTCGATGATATTGTGCATTTATTTGTTGATTCTGATGCTTGTTATGTTGAGTAGATTAGTTACACATTTATACATGTTTGTTACAGATTCTTACATTAAAGGTTAGAAGTATATGTTGTGATTGGTTTGCTTTGTTCTTTTGTGCAGGAATCATCTTGGAGCTGGTCAGGAGGAGTTCCTCTTACCGCATGGAGATCCCCAAGTGAATCTAGAAAGAACCAAAGGTGATCCTTTCTCCATATCCTGTCAATATATGTTAGATAGATGAACATGTGTGTAACATGTACCTTTTCAGATAACCTTACGGTCTATCAAAATTTCTGGGAAGACTTTCGAGGGTAGTTTTCATCCCGTGCATTTTACCTCATAGCACGTAGCAACTCAGGTTGGGCTCGTAGACCTGGTGTAAGAAAGAATTTGAGGAGCCCATAGTTCCTCAAAGCCTCCAAGCAATTTGGATCAGCAATTTCTTGAGTATCAATATCCTCATGCTCACGTTCTTTCTAATCCACCATTTTTCACGATTTCTTCTTGTGAAAACAATGTATTCAAGTCAATGATCATCCTTGGCTAGAAAAAAATTGGGTTCAAATGGCTGAATTGAGTCAAAAACATGAAAATTATTTTCTCACAGCATTGAAGTGACTGTTTTAAAAATAATGGTGCTGACGGCACAGTTGGCAGTTTTAGAAACCCTTAATCGGCGTGATTACATGCGCAGGAATCGCGCTGACCGAGGGCGATTTTTTTTTTTCCAAAATCTCCCCATGAAACCCAAAAAATGGATAAAAATGGGAAAAATCAATATGAAAATGGAGCTTAAGGTCTTGGCTCTTACTTGCAACTAATATTTCGGCAAATGACCTCCCAGATCTCCCATAAACTACTCTTGAAAAATTAGGGCACACGTGGGTAAAAAGCTCTTCACACAAATGTAAAATGGTAAATGGTAAAAAATAATTACTTTTGCCCCATTTTATCCATTTTTCATGAAATATTAGGGTTTTTGAGTTTTTTTGACCTATTTTGCCTTATAATTGGATAATGCATTTACCTTTCTTGTGCAAAACAGGTGATGGATTGTCGATGATGGTACTAGAGTTGTGTTTTAGCTCTTTTTTCGACTCATAAATCTCAAATGAAAAGATTGTCGAGTATTTTTCCCTTTTTGACTCATAAAAGAGAATAAAATGGGGGGTCTACTTTCAAGCTCTCTCCGACTCTTTAAACACAAAAATATTGCTAAGCTCTTGACGTTTTGAACTCGTAAAAGGCTGCGAAATGTCATGCAACTAGTATATGTTTACCCCTTTTTCAGGCTGGGATGCACTATTTACGGAAAAGGTACTCCTTGATTGAAATGGTCAAGCGGTTCTCTCGAGTATCATTTTCTACCTTTTCGGGCTCAAGAGACACAAATGTACAAAAAGGGACCATGTGGAGTGGAGTTTTCTTTTCTGTGTCTTTTTCAAACTCTCTAAACATGAAAAAGATACTGGGTTACACCTTTGTCAGACTCGTTAAAACATTAAATGACATTGGATTCATCGCCATGATGAATGTGAGCTTCTCCTTCCTAGGGTTCATTAAACTTACTAGGTCAGATTCGTCCAAAGGATGAACTTACAGTGCAAGCATATGCTATCCCCTTCAAGCTTGCGATAAAAAATAAATGGGGTACCTGCTAGAAATGGTGGGGGAAAATTTGGAAATTATATCAGTCGTGTCGGCAGCTCACTCTTGAACATGACACTTTTTGCTTCATGTCAGGTTGGGATATCCTCCTTTTCATTTGACCTTCCTAGTTTGGGCCTCTCATGTTTGCCTCCCATTTGATCTCTTCCATGTCATCATGACCACCAATCCTATGGATCCAAAAGCTGACAAACTTTGGAATCGTGTCGCCAATATGTTCAAGAGTCAGTTCTTCTACAATTACACTTATTCCTCATTCTCTATATCATCTGAAATCATTTGCATCCCTTTGTCTCAAGTTAATGATGTAGGATACATCGTGGCCCTCCTTCGACATAGTTGCTTCCTGTCGACTTTAGCTCATCATCCAAGAAGCTAGCTGAGAGACTCCCTTCTAGTAACTTATAGCTTGCATGTCCTAATGGAAAGTTCTTCGAACTCGACAACAAGTTCACATCATTGGCTTTCGATTGGGTGATTTCACGGGTGTTCGACATCAGTTCCTTTATTCACATTCCATGAATTGTGCTACCAGTACCTTAAGAGACATTATCATTATTGGTGGTTACTCTCGTGCTTTATTAATGGTTCACATCATTGACCGGTAATCAAGCGACTTTCTAGCATGTTCGACTTCAACACATTCATTCACATGTTAGGATTTGTACTTTGATTGGGTCGTTTGGAACGCAAGACCTTGGGCTAAGATTACACAAGTCCAGGTTGCGAGGCGATGTGACATGGTCAGGTCTATATACATGTCTCTTTCGGATGGATGGTTGCAACCATATCATGAGTTATTATATGTGATCCTTCTCATTATTGGATGGTTGTGACCATACCTTGGTTTCGTTATGATCCTTTATACTAGATGGTTGTGCCCATGCCTTGGATCCATTTAAATGATTACTCTCTAGATGGCTATGTTCATACCATGATTCAGGTATCATTATTCATAGTTTTCAATGATGTATATGTATCTATGCTTTCTTGTAGGTTTTTCAATGACGGACTCTAGTTCCTCGCTTCCACCTGTAAAGAATTTCACCCCTCACTCTAGTTCGACCTTCATGCTTTAGGGGGCATTTGTTACACAACATTTTGTCACTGTCCCTATACTCCCCATATATGATCCTGGAGGACCTCTATAGTGTAGCCGACATGCTTTCCCATCATGAAGAAGCTCCCAATATGTCCCTCTTCATGAGAAAAATAATTTCCCTTTGCATGATTTCCCAAGAATCTTCCTTCTATCCTAGTTTACAAGACCGATGCTACTGATGAGTTTTCTCCTCGCACCGATTTACGGAGGTTAAAAATAAATCTCACGCCGATCGGATCAGATTAGCCCTTTTCCAGTTTCACTGATCCTCTTTTGGAAGGTTTTTTAAATAAGGAGCTGAAGCTTCCATGTCTAGAAGCTTTGTAATGGAGGTATGAAAGATGGTTGGGTTAGATAGAGCTGAGGAAATTAGTTTGGGCTCCTTTCCCCGGATGGAACAACCTCAAGAGATAAGACCTTCTCCCATGATGAGAGGAACCATCTCCCATCCATCCAAGCTATATAAGCCTCTCTTTTTCCCAAGCAAAAGCTAGTTGGAGTTTTGGAGCAAGTGTGAATAACCAGCAAGTCATTTGTAGCTTATAGCTTTCTAGTGTATGTTTGAGGGAGAATAATGTGATTTTGTTTTGGTTTGGTTTGAGACTAGAGGGAAAGAGGCCTTAAAACTTCCATTTGTTGGGGTTATCCATGAAGTGCTAGCAGAAGTGTGGGAACCTAGATACATCAGAGGAGACCAACATCATCAAGGCACGAGTTGTAATCTGTTTTTGATTTATATTAATGCAACTATTGATTGATTTCCTACATGAAGTGTCATTTTATCTCTTTATGGATTAATGTTCCTTGACCTATTAAGTAGGTTGAATACAATATTGCATGATGTCACGTTTGTTGTTGTTGTTGTTTGCTTGTTTAGGTATTCGAAGGAATGAAATGGAAGATAGCTGGAGTGAGGGAGCAAGATCATCACCAAGCGGAATATCATTCTAAGAGGTAGGCCCTCTTAATTGATTCTACCTTAAGGAGATTTTCCATAGATTGTTTGTTTGTGGCTACACTCGCTCTCTCAAGCTAGAGGAATTGTTTGTGTCTGCACTGAGAATTTACCTGCACCACAATCCTATTTCTAGATAAGGGTGGAAGCTATAACTCCCCAATTCTTATTCTAGATATGAGAAAGTTTCAACAGATAGAGTTGAGTAGAAATAGTCTTGACAGGCTAATCAACCGACAAATATTAAAAGGTGGAATTCTTCCTAGTTAAGAGGGAGTGTTAATTTTTTCAACTAGGGTCAAATTCCACATTGGAAAACTCAAATGATCAAGATAATATGTTCATTAAATTCCTATTTTCGAGAGGACCAAAAACAACCTAAAGATCACTTGATTTGGTCAAGCAGAAGTAAAGTTTTAAATTATTTTATTAATTCATTCATTATGGAATGGGTTAGATCTAACCACATGAGTAACTGCTTGTTTCAATCTTAGCCCCAAGTAAACCCTCAAGAAAAACTATAAAAGGAAGAGACCTCAAGCTCATTTGGACACACTCAATCAAGACATGTTTTGTTCTTCTATCTTGTTTTGGCTCGCATAGGTTCATCGACTGAAGTTCATATTGGGTATGAAAGTACAAGCATAAGGTTTGATCTGGGTTTGGGTAATCAGGATCTTGATCACTGTCATAGATCAGAAGTTCTTCATCCACAGGCACAAGTACAAATTGGTCAAGAGAGGGACTTTGGCTCTCTGGTCACTTGGACACAGTTCAGAGGGAGCGACCCTGAGTTATACCATAAACCTTCATCTTCATGACCGCCATTATTGAACCTTGTGTCGTCAGTAAAATTCCATATCTAAAATCACTACACTTGTTTCGTGTCATTGATGTGGGATACATCATGGCCCTCTTGTGATGAGTCTCTTCTTGTTGACATCGGCACATTATCCAAGAAGTTGAATTAGAAACATCCTTCCAGTACCTTGAGGCTTGCATGCATCAGTGGCAGGTTTCTCGCTTATGGCGATAGGCATACATCAATGGCCTTCGACTGAAATACTTTGTATGTTGTTCGACATCAAATCATCCATTCACACCATGTAGAATGTACTGCAGTACCTTGAGGATCATTATTATTATCAGTTATTTCTCTCGCATCTGTTAACATATTATATCATTGGCTAGTAATCAGATGGTGTCTTCCCATGTTCGACTTCAGATCACATATCCACATGGTTAGACTTGTACTTGAGTGAATGATTGAATGAGATAGAAGACCTTGGATCTAGTTTCATCCATCTGAGTTGTGATTTCAAGAGTACTAGATCGTATGTACAATGGCTTTACATTGATGGTCATTCTGATCATGGGTCTATACTTGTAGACCATTGTTTATGTACATGTAATGGACGTTTATAAGCTAAGCATGGATATGCCTTCCCTCAACAATTCATGAAAAATCAAATATCATGATATATATATTTTAATTGATGTAGGTCACCTTCCACTTCGATACCTCCTCATCAAAACATAAAGCATTTCATTCAACATTGGCATTTTTCTGACTTCATGCTTTAGGGGGCAGCTGTTACAAATCCATTTGGACACATCAATCCAATCATATAGATTAGTGTTTTAGGCTCATATAACCTTAATTTTAGTTGCTACATGCCCTAAAAAATCCACCCTTTGAATTCCTCCTTCCCAGACAGTTTCATGACTTGAAGACATCCAGAAATAGCCTCTAGAGGGACCAGCACAAGTAAGCCCTTGTAAAGGTGTGCTGCATAGCAATTGAGTCCACTGCCAGGGTGATCTGTACAGCACTTAGGCTTCCTTTCACCTGTGTTGGGTGAGATTGAGTGAAATTCACATAGGGTTTAGGGAATATTCTTATCTTTTGGAGTCATTTTGAAGGTTCCCTCATTTATCAACTCCTATGAGCTCAAAAATGGATGAGGAATGAGTTAAGGTGCATCCTATCCTCTCATCCCTTCCTCCATGGAACTAATTCTAAGTATGGAAGGCCATTCAATACCACCATTTATGAAAAAACCTCCTTCATCTTCCTATAAATTGACCACTCATCTAAGTGATCAGAGGCTAGATTATGTTGAATTTTAAGGAGATAATGTTGATATGAGATTTTTCTTTGCAACAAGTATTATAATGCTACAAGTTTTTCATGGTTTTGATGTGATGTGGATGGGATCCAAGCTAGAGGAATGGATTTGAATAAAACACCAATGGTTGTAATTCCTTCTTCTATCTAATAAAGTGTTTGAAAATTTCTCCCATATGTTTGTATTGTTTCATAATTCTTATATGTGTGAATTGTATCTAATTCCTTTCATTTATATTCAGTAGATCGTGTGCTTTGATCGGTTCTTTATTTTTTGTTGTGTTTATAGGGTACTTCTCAAGCGTATTAAGTATGGGAAGGAGTGATAGGATCGATACAAAGGAGACAAGATGAAAGTGGAACTACAAGTAGGTCTTCTCATCTTCTCATCTTATCTGTTGCCTATAGGAAAAGTCTAAAACACTTTAAATTGTTGTTCTAGATACAACTACTTATCTAGGGAATTAGTATTTATCCAAAGATGCCAAATTCTCCAAAACAACTAGCAATGTCCCCTTTTAAGTGGGCATGGGATTTCAACCATTATATCCTATTGATGTTGCATTGCCTTTTGTGAATACACTGGCATAATATGCACATGTTCAATC
Organism: Pinus taeda; assembly: GCA_000404065.3. Classification (NCBI taxonomy): domain Eukaryota; kingdom Viridiplantae; phylum Streptophyta; class Pinopsida; order Pinales; family Pinaceae; genus Pinus; species Pinus taeda. The sequence continues at coordinate 28,678 of APFE030699408.1, read as the reverse complement.
TAAAGCTGATAAAGACACCATGTTTATTAAATGCATCCATCACATCTTCTAGCAGGTCCATGTTATCCTAGATATAGCCAATGCCGAGTAAAAATAACACCACAATGAACATTGAGTGCCACATAAGTTTCTAGCGGGTGATAAAGTTTGGTTACATTTGCCGAATGAAATGCCTTATTGGAGCCAAACATAAGGTTTGGCCACTCTGATATGGAACTTACACCATCACCAAGGTTGTAGGTGACAATGCTTTCGAGCTTTACATTCCTTCATTCCTTGATCTGCACCCAGTGTTCAATGTGGACTACCTTCAACCATACTTTTCATCATTGTTGGACACATCAAACATTACTAAGCAATTGAAACCAATCGAGATCAAACCAAATTGTATTGAATAGGCCACGTCTGACTAGATCATGGAAACAAAGATTAAGCACACTTGACAATAGTGGATTCAACTGTATCAGGTTGCAAAAGTTGGCCAGCTCTTGCACCAAGGAAAGTGGCTCACCAAGGACCAAGTTTAGCATAAGTTTTCCCATCTCATGGAAGCACTCAATGAAATGGGGGCCATTTCTTCCTAAGGGGGGAGGAATGATCTATATGGATATTGGTGGCCACCCTCCTATTCTAGTTGGACCCCCCAACACTATTTCCTTTTATTTTCCTTAATTCTAGCCCAAGTTTGTATTTTTGGTATTTTTTTGGGTCCTAAACTTCTGGAGCCATTTTGAGGTCATAAAAGATGTTTTCTAAGAAAATGGAGAGACCAGAAAAGTGCCATAATTTGTTTCTAAAATTATATTTTTTCCTTTTGATGGAGATTTTTGAAACAAGGTATTATGTTATTGAAACAAAGATCTTATGCCAAAGTTATGACCTTAAGAAGTTGGCAATCCAACTCACCCCAACGGGGGCCAAAACCATTGGTGCTTCATCTCCTGTGGTTAGGGTTTCACACTTCTTATTTATGATAAAAAGGCATTTGAGCCTCATTGTAACATAGTTCAGAAGGCATGTAGCCATCACATCTTTTCTCATAGATAAGCTACCATTGCTCAAGCTAGTTTGTTTCATTTTGCATGTAAACAATTTTTAGTACTTATTATTAATTAATTAAAGTTCCATTCTTTCTCTATATATTTGTGTTCTATTTAAATTTGTATTTCATTTCATTCTCTCATTAATATAGATCATGTGTTTTCCTATAGGAACAATTCGTAAAATCTATTATGTTATACCAAAGGCACAAGGTTATAATTTCTATTGTATTGATTGCTCGGTGGAATAGGTTATGAACTCTATTGTGTTGACTCAAAGGCACAAGGTCATAATCTATGTAGTGTTTTCTCAAAGGTGGAGGACATAATATATATTATGCTACATTGGTCCGAAGGAACAAGTTGTGTGCAATGGCCCAAAGGAACATGTCACACGTTTTGTTGTGGTGAATTGGTCTAAAGATGCAAGTTGTGAGCTTTATTATGTTGAATGGTTGTATGTTCAAATATATCTAATATCCATGGTTAAACCTGAAGGATTATCCTTTAGTTTGTTAAACATGGTCCAGATCATTAAATGTTCATTTGTTGGGCAACATGCACAAATAGATCTGCAACCAAATTGGTTTTGGAAGTGTGTGATTTGGGAGAGGTTACAAGTTTGAATTCGGTCGAGGTCAAGAAATTTCATTTTTTAATTTTTCCCACAAAATACATTTTTTGAACAACTAAGCAAACTAGAGAGGATCATTTTGTTGACTTTTCGGAAAACATCATTTTGTGGAACTCTCAAAAAATTCCATTTTGTTGAATATTTAATTTATTATATGGTTTTATATGGTTTTAAGGGTGATTTTGAAGCCAAATTGAATTCCAAAAAAAGGGAAATGACCAAAACTTAGTTGTGATACTTCTAGGGGCTATGAACATTCATGAAGATGTATTCTTGATGTTATAAACCTATACTTTTCATTTTGGGTCTTATGAACAAGATTCATGGTTTATGATTAGATGTTGTATGTATGACCAAAACAAGATCCAAGAAAGGTGTTATGGTACTAGATGGATGAACAGGTTGTTGTGATGAAAAAGTTGATGACAAATTGATGAATAGGGTATGAAAACATTACATCTTGATGAATAGGTTATGACAAATTGATGAACAATGTTGTGACAACAATGGTATGATCAATTTCTCGAGACTTATATTGATTTTTGTGCTTGTGGATCTAGTTTGAAATATTGTGAAAAGTGGTCCACATAAAGTTGAAGAAGGAGGGTGCATCCACCGAAGTTGGTACCTCAATCAAGTTGAAGCCTATAGCAAGTCAATTATTTCTTATTTTTGAGGTAGGTGCCTTAATTAGGTTGTAGCATATTTCAAGTGGGTGCTTGCACATTTTGGGGGTTGGTGCATACAAATTTACTTTTTGAGGGTGGGTTCCTCTAGTAGGTTGGTGCTTGCAAATCTATGTAATCCAATTGAAGAAGAAAAAAATAAATTGCAGTTTTCTCCTGTAAGGGTTTCCACGTAAAAAATGGTGTTCTCATCTGTTGATGTGATGATTGTTACTTGCTGCAGAATTTCATTCACTATTATGATGTATATCATTTAATGATGCACTTCTATTTATTCATTTATTGATGAAATGGTTTTAAAATGTTGAATTTCCATCGCATTGATTCACCCCCATCTCAGTGTAATATACAGTCTAACACAATTTCTTAGGGGACACATGCCTCACTAGATCTTATAATAGTATTCCCACTTACATGCAATTTTAAAAATTTGATTCTTTTATACTAATTTGTTTTTGTTTATTTGTTGTTTTTATATGGCTTCAATTCTCTCGCCCAATGCTCTCATCTCTCCTGGACCTCCCATAATTTATGATCCTCTCCCATTTCCAATATAATATTCTCCAACCCTAGAGTTATTATCCATATTCCATTCATTTTCCTTTGTCTGAACTAAGTCCACATAAATAAAATCCACGATTCCACCCTCCAAATCTATCTAGGCACTAAAAAAGGTACCCAATAACACATGCCTGTCAGATCTAACTAAATCTTTCTTTGCACAGTGACCATGAGACTCCTTTATCCTCATCTCTTGTTGTCTATATTATCTTTCACATGGTTGCATGGACCCCATATTCTTGTTATTGTTTTTGTTCCTCAAATTTGTCATTGTAATTGGTGCCCCCTTTGACGAAGTTGATATCATCCTAGAGAATTTATTCTTGGAATCCAATGCCAAAAATTGCCACATATTTTTCATTCTTCACTGAATTCCATCAATGCCATCACTTCCACCAATTCCCCTAGAAGGAACTCCCCCTTCTCCAACCATCGTTGGCCACAGGGATCCATTGTCAGTTATTATAAACTAGTTCCTATGATCTACAAAGAACAAAAAATATTGGAGATAGTGGAGGGATTGTATAGAGAGAATCACAACTAGAGGTAGACATATAAGAAAAGAAGCCAAAACAGAAAATTGATGCCATCTTCTCTTTCTTCCTATCGATGCTTTCACAACCATCAATATTTACTCCATCGTGATTGCTTGAGCATCTATACTTTAATACATGGTTCCAACTTCCCCTAGAGCTATAGGATCCTCATGAACATGATACAAGACCTTCTACACACATGGTTCCTCTATGTATTTCTCACAGGACTTTATCACTTACAATTACAACATCAGAAAGTCAAATAACAACATGCTTAAACACATTCATGATTTATTTTTGGCCTATCCCAACATGAACAACATTGCTACATGATTTTATCATTGATTCTTGATTTTACCATCCTTACTATTGTCACCCAATAAGAAGCTTTGTATTGACTTTTGCATTTAGAACCTAACAAAACCTTGCTAGCATCATATTTCCCCTTCGTTCATGGGCGAAATGTGGCAAACAATAAGGACAATGGCGCTCTCAATCATAATATTGATCTTCATGTTGATTTCTACATTCAAAATAAATATTGAAATTTTCTATTTCAAATACTCCATGCTCTTGACATTATGACAACAAAGCACTATCAATGGTTTTGATCACTCACACATCATGTAGGAAAACAAGCACAACTTTAGCCAACAAATTTCACAAGTCTTGAGAGATATACACAATCAAATAATGCCATGTTCTTCATGAGTAGTGACAACTCACAAGCTTGGCTCTCAACATTAGACCACTCTCCTTGGAGATTCTAGGTCTTCCTTAACTCTGATACCAAATGTAGAATTTTACCGAAGAGAAAATAAATTCACTAAGAGAATTAATGAATTAACCAAAATAATCATAAATACAATATGTACAAAATGTTTACCCTAGGAAAACACAAACTCTAGGGAAAAACCCAAATAACAAATACCATTAGTTTCCTTGGCCAAAACCATGACCAAGTTGTCCAATTGAGCATTCATTACTCACTCCTTTGGCCCATTATAATAAAGTCTTTACCTAGCCTTTTAATGCATCATTACATGAATTCCCAGGGAACAAAACCATATGAAACCACAAACGAATGAGCCCAAAACCACTATTGTTTACCCAATAAACTTTGACTCTTTCCTTGGGTTAGGTTTACTTAATAACTTTCCCATTGTTTAGAATTTGTTTCAGACAATTTTTCGATTTTTGATTTAGTTCAGATGAAAACTAGAACTTGAGCTACCTACTAAAACAAACTCAACTTGAAACAAAAATGAGAACATGCAAGAGTTATTAGCTTAATAAAATTTTAATTTAAATGTATGTTACTTATTAATAAAATAGTACAAAGTATTAACTTAAATTTAGGGTATATACACTATTAATCCTTATGCGAGTGAGAAATATTTAATAACTTGACCGTTGGCTCAGAAAAAATTAATCAATGGATGTATCGTGCAGTTCAAATTTGTTAATTTTCATTCAAGTTCAATGTGTGATTTGAATCATGATCATTGATCATAATTAATGTGATCCATTATATCACATCACGTAGTGGCAATGGCATTAAATAGTGTGTATATTTTTACCTGATATACATCAGATCATTGGAGAGTAGTTGTTAGATCTCATTGAGCATCCATGACAGAGTTAACATTTGGTTATATTCTAACCTGATGTTGAATATTCATTGTTGGGTTACGTTGAGCCTGAGCCATCAACTTAAATTTGGTAATGATGGAAAATCAATTCAATAGGTTGGTTGATGCGCAATATTGAACATTGGCCATTTGATTGATTGATTTCCAACCATTGAATCACATCGGGTGATTCTGATACATTTAACTAACATTCTATTTGGCTTGTGAAATTAATCATACACCATCTGATGAGTGATACAAGTCGTTAGATTAAATTAGGTAGAATTTCACACGCTAATTTATGCATTGTTTCTTATGCAATGGAAATATGTTATGTTGATCAATATCAATTTTGACCATGAGATGCATTGTGCGAACTTACGTGATAAAATTGATCGCTTGCTTACTTCGTCAATGATGAATGTGTAAAATGTGATATTTTGATAGGATTGGATATTTGTTTTAAATGGAACTTGTGTGTGTCTTTATATGATCCTTTCACTATTGTAGTGAACATATTCAATTATGTACAAGAATTAAGATATTTTTGTTGGAAATATGTTGTCATTGATGTTGTTGGGAACAAGATCGCCCAAAGGATAGTTTTGGGGATAAAAGCCCATATTTTTGGTCAAATTTTGTAAGAAACTTGTAAAGACTCCACATTTTGTGATCGCGGAGCGTGTAGGTGTTATAATTCATAAAGGGTTGTCCTCTCTTAGTTTTGTAAAGTAAATTCGACTGTAAGAGATCTACCCATGGTCTGTGGACCATGGGATTGTATAAAAACAACTAAGCTCTAAGTATTTAGAGGGATCGATCATGTAAGAGAGTGATAGCTCTGAAGTAGGAAGTCTAATTTTTGGGTTGTAGGGTAGGTAGAGGCTCTTCAGCAGAGTGCGCAGAGGCCTAGAGTAGAAGTCCGTAGCTAAGTGTGTGGACCCCTACAACTATGTTCGTAGGATGAATAGAGTCTGTAATCACTTGGAAGAGATTAATAAAGAGATGTACTCTGCAAATTATGTGTCTTTTTTAAGATTAATGCATCTTATCACTTTATGTATGAATTCCCATTATAATACTTATGTGATGCATGAATGTGTATAACTATGTTGGATAACTAAACACATATAAGAATATCTATTTACGTGGTGCCAACTATGAGTAACTATTAAGATAAGTAAATCTAGGAATTTGCACGGTATGTTTCCTTGGCAACGTGAAAGGGTATAGATCAAGGGATAGGACTATGCGAAGGACAACCGAACCCTTTGGTAGGGGTATTGAAGGATGGAAGAGAAGATTGTTTGCCAAACCCTAGAGCGAAGTGACTTGTGCGAAGGTAGGAATAAAGGGAATAAAATGGCATCATGACCATCTTAGGGTGTAGAAACTTAGTTCCAGCAGCCCCCAATACTGCTTCAGGTGAGACTTCAGTTCGCGGTCTGCGGGATGATGCTGAAAGGGCCAGTAGTGTAGGGATTTGTTTGGCTAATTAATGTTGAACCTAGGCCAAGCCCCCTCAAGCCAAAAAATGGTTCCATTGGCGAGACTGGAATATGCATAAGAGATGTGTGATGTCATATCACTGGAATCCAACTAAGAAAGAGATTGGAGACTAGTTGGATAGGAAGATCCACGAATTCACAGTGCAGGAGAACAGAAACTCGTGATTGAAAAAAGAATAGTAGTTGGACAGGTACCAATATACATAGATCCACGAGATCTTTTTCTACTCCTTTCCAATTAAGCTATACGAGTGTATCGCAAGCTAGAAGATAGCCAAGGAAGGTGGAAACTTGATGGTCCTATTGTGTGGACCCCGGAGCTAGTACAAAGGTTGGAAGCATCAGAGAATAAGATCGCTTGTGTTGTTGATCATTAGCTCGATCATGTCATAGGAGGATTTGTGACTGAATTCGTGGCTAACACCTCAGTCAGCTACAATGAGGCAGAGTGACACTTTTTCAAAGGACCGCGAGGTAAGTACGAGAAATCTTTGAATACCTAGATTAAAATGTTATTATGAAAAAAATGAGTTATGTAGCTACCTTGATGTTTAGGGTGATGTGAAGTGGAAAAACTTACAGAAACTAAGAAAAAAAGGGTCCTAAGTATAGTCCATTGATTTTACCTCCACAAGGTGATGAAGAGGGAAAAGTGTAGGTTTCTCCGCAAAGTGTTATTCAGTTAATAAGGCAAGGATTCCCACGAATACCACCTCCACCCACACCACCTCCAACTTCACCACCATCACCTGGGGCTTCACCCATACCACCGCCACCTCCACCGCAGTTCAGTATGGAAAATTCGGTGAAGCTATCTTTGTTCAAAGGCTTGGGGAATGAGGACCCCGACCAATTCTGGTTCGTTGTTAAAGTTGTATGGGAAGCTCAAGGTGTTATGGATGAAAACACGAAGAAGGTGAAATCGGTTAGTGCTTTACAGGATCACACACTAACTTGGTATATCAAGTACGCTAATGATAACCAAAATGCTGGAGTGGTAGACATCCAGAAAACACTAAATAGAGAATTTAGTAGGCCTAAATCTGAAGGACAGTCTATTGTAGGATTCAAATAAATTACGATGCAACCAAGGGAGACACCTTGGGAACTATATTAAAGGTTGAAGTGTACAATCCATGAAGCTAACATGAACCTAACAGATGAAAAAAATCGCGATTGGTTTGTGGCTTCGCTCCTACCACACTTAAGGGTTGCGCTGTCATAGCAGAAGATAACAACTCAAGAAGAGGCCTTCGAGATTGCAATGAGGTTTCTTGAAACACCAATACAAGATCCAAATCTAGGGGTTCAACAAATCCATGTGTAGTTGAAAAATGTTTGCCTTGAGATGCAAAGCTTGAAGCAAGACATGACATTTCAACCAAAGGTGTGCGAAGAGGCATGGTGTCTGAAATGTAAGAGTTAGGGGCATGACAAAGACCATTATCTGGTCTTTGTGAACTACCTTACAGGAGGGGGACTAATGCCTTTGAGGCTAGAAGCTCAAGCAAGGCTGAGTCCAGGGCCTGCATTGTGGCGCGCTATATGTCAGGTAGCAGGAGAACATGCCACATATAACTGTCATTTGTTGTAGAAGTTTGTACAGACATTGCAACAACTGTTCTGCAACTTTTGTAGGTCAGTAGGGCATGATGAGTGTAATTGTAGGAGTCATGAGTTGATGATGGATAGAACACCTACCTATAGGGTACAAGTAGAAACACAACCCCTTGACCAGAGCGTAGGGATGGCACAGACAAGATTTCAGGGGCGTGGACGAGGCCGAGGCGGAGGAGGACCTGGCAGAGGTCGATGATAGTTGATTTGCTACAATTGTGTACGACCAAGACATTATACCCATGATTGTACCAACCCAACACATCCGTCCTACAAGTATTGTACTCTGTTTGATCATGAAATGAAAGACTATCCTACACTGATAGCAAGGATATGTGACAAAGGGGCAATACCATCACAACCTACTCAAAACCTATAGATGATGAGGTTTGAGCCACGCGAAGAAGATTTGAACATGAATATAGTGCTTCAAAGTGGAATCAAAATAGGTGATGACAAGGGGAAACAACGAGAAGATGGTACATGGGTTCAAAAATCTCCAGCAAAGGAGACAGAGTTTGATTTGGAGCAAGCATGTGAATCCTTCATGGAAGCAAAGAATAAATTCGTTGAGGCTTCCACCTCGAAAGGCAAGTATAAGCCGGCTCAAGAGATGGACCCTTCTATGCTTACAACTTTCCTAGAAACCTGTATGAAGTTATTGTGTGATATTAAGGCTGTGAAGGGACTGCAGGAGCTCATAAATAGATGTGTTGGAAACACCACGACTTAGTCATGCATAGTGTGAAATATAGGTAAGAATAAAAGAAGGACGAGATTAGAGATGAGACTGACTGCAAAGATAGGAGAGTATGAGATGGATCAGGTTATTTTGGACCTGGGGTCAAATGCGAACATCCTAGCTAAACAGACTTGGGAACAGATGGGGAGACCCATGTTACAATGGTCTCCAATTCAGCTAAGGATGGTGAATCAGCAGAAGATCATCCCCATGGGGAGGCTGCAAGGGGTGACTATGGATATTGAAGGTGTGAGCACGCTGGCTGATTTTGAAGTAATAGAAATTATGGATGATAGCAACCCATACCTTGCGCTCCTTGGAATCGATTGGGCTACTGATATGAAAGTGGTAATCAATATAACGAAGAGAAAGATGATATTTGAGAAGAAATCGCTACATGTAATAGTACCCCTAAACCCTGCTGAGGGATCATGATATACTGAACCAGTCCGCGATTATGAGAGCGATGACAATCTGGACTGTATCTATAAGATGATAGCGTGAGACCAAGATTGGGTGAATCCAATAGCGGATGGATGAATTACATGGGATCACAAGAGTTCACACACCTCGGACTTTGATGAGGAACTAGAACGATGGAAGAATCGGTTACATGAAGTAACTACACTAAGTTGTAACATGATGACCCAATCGTTGTGCTGTGTGTTATCAGAGGTAATAAATTTGCCTACTTATGATGTTTTGAATGATGTAGATATTTTTCTGGAAGAATTTGAGAGGGAGGTACCAAAAAATAAATGATTTTAGGTGTTGGATTGGGCACTACGTGCTACGCCCGCAAGGTGGTGGGGTACACACAAGGGAAGATTTGATGATTGGCATGAATGTAGGAAAATGATGAGAACTCACTTTGGGAAGCCAAAGATGTGAATGATAGAAAAGTATGATGGGCAGGATGATCAGCACTCACACTTGGCCAAATGGGCCCAGGCTTATGGAGAGAAGCCCCAGCCTGATTGGGTGCACTTGTTCTGTCATACCCTAGATATTGTCCTAATGAACTGGTATGTAGAAATAGAGCTCCACCATGGGACAAGTGAATGGGATATCCTGCGTGAAGGATTCACGATGACATTCAATTTTGAAGATGGGTTTGATAGTATTGATGAAGTGCTACAAGAGGTGAAAGTAGAAATCTTTAGGATACCACAGGATCCTTTAGACCCGATCCCTGAATGGGCTACTCAACTGAGTCACATGCTAGAATGCTATAATTTAAGTATTGAAGAAGAAGATGAGGATCTATGAAAGATTAACATCCCTGAAACAAAAGGTTGTTGCAAGGTTGAAGGTCCACTTGTTGAGAATCCGGATATAACCGCCCCACTAAAAAAAAAACAAGTAAACATTAGTACAGATGCAGAACCCAAATTTGCGAAGATTGGAGATTAGTGGGATGATGTGATGGTAGACAAGGCCATTGAATTGCTCCGTGAATACCAGGATTTATTCCCTACCAATTTTACGGATCTGAAGGGGATAATCAGGGACCTAGGTATGATGAAGATCACGTTGAAGCCCGACGTGAAGCCGGTCAAGCAAAGGTCTTATTGTCTCAATCTAAATTATAAGGAGAAGGTCTGCTTAGAGCTAAAAAAGATGCTCGCGGTAGGAATTATTGAACCTGTGGAAGAATCTGATTGGGTAAGCCCTATGGTGGTACATGAGAAGAAGCAGAAGGATGAAATAAGGATATGCGTGGATCTCAGAAAGCTAAATGATGCTTGTGTACATGAACCTTTCTCAACTTTGTTCACTGATGAAGTGTTGGATAATGTAGGTGGCCAGGAAGCATATTCCTTTACTGACAGGGTCTCGGGGTACCACCATATCAAAATCGTTCCAGAGGATAGGAGCAGGACAATCTTCGCGATTGAGTGGGGTTGTTTTCATTACACTATAATGCCATTTGGATTAAATAATGCACCTGCGATCTTCTCACGCGTGGTTGTTGCTACGTTCAAGGAATTTATTCATAAGTTCCTAGAGGTATACTTTGATGATTGGACTGTGTTTGGGCTGGTGAAATGCCATGTAGCAAGCCTGTGCATGACGCTGGATACCTGCCGAAGGTACCAGATCGTGCTCAATCTAAATAAGTGCCTATTTTGTGTTCCCTTTGGGACCATGTTGGGTCATGTGGTTTGCAGATAGGGACTGATGGTAGATTGTTTCTTCAATTTAGTGTGTCCTAAATTGCTATATAAATTGTTAATGCAGGAGTCATAAATTGCTGATCTGAAGTGCACTATATATGCAAGATAACTGTTTTCTTATTTCTTTGTCGTTTTTAGTTTTTTTGATTTGTTTTTAGATTTATCTTCATGTTGATTCCCTAATGTGAGATGGTAATTCTAATAATCAAGTATGGACAAAAGTATTCAAGGTAATGGTGGCCTTTAA
>APFE030699408.1:2014-12572 GCA_000404065.3 Pinus taeda | reverse complement strand
GGGGGACAGTCGGATTTGAATTCAAAATTCCCTATAAACTACAAGTGGCTATCTAAAGAAAAACACTTGGCATTTTGAGAATTGAGTTGTTGAGCTCTCAAACATCCATGAACCCAGAATTCTTTGAGACTTTCAAATAGACTCCCAAATTTGCAAACTTGCTAGAGACAATGTGAGCACTGTTAGAAAGCATTATGTTAGCACCCGCAGAAATTATAAATACCAAAAAAGTAGTAGAGGAGCCGACACATGAAATGGAAATAGAGGCAAAAACAGTTGCTCTGAAAGTAGCCGAAGTATTGGAGGAGGTCCCTAAATCGCCAAGGACGTTGAGACCAAAGCCGAACCCAACCAAGGAAATCATGAAGGAAAAGAAGGGCAAGTAGCCTGCCATACTGGTGTGTGCATTGCCAAGAATAAACCCACCGAAGCCTACTACACAGGAGAAGGGAAAATCCATAAACTTAGAACCAGAGGAGAAAGATATTGATGACATCCTGATGGATGACGAGGATGTGGGAGTTGAAGTAGAGGAATTTGAAACCCAGGGCACAGACCCTATTACTTGGTTGTTGGAGTATGTCCCTCTGCTCAAGCCTAAGTCTAAGGTACCAAAGGACATTGATGAAATTAAGACTCCCCTACAAACCCCTATGCTGTTGAACGAATTTTTTTTCGACGGTCCGCACTTGGCACAAGTGTCGCTGCTAAAAATTGAAGACTGGGACTTGGTGGACCATGAGAAGTTCCCCCACCTAGCAACTGAGCAGCTGATGTGCCACATCATTGACACAAATTTGGGAATGACTACATTGGAGCCACAGAGGTGGCTCAAGGGAGTTAAAAAGGCAGGGTTTCTCAACCTACTCTGGGTGTCGCACTACAACCATACCCCAGTAACAATTTTGGTCATCAAGCAGCTGTTGTGCTTGGTGCATGATGGGTGTCTGTTGCTGGAGGAGCTGATACCCATTACAGATAGGTTGATTCATTGGATAATGAAACTGCCATATACAGGAGAGAATCCAGCCATGTTCTTTGGCAGAAAAGGTGGCGAATAGGCTCTTGTAGAATCAATGAAAGAAAAATTTAAGCTGGTAAAATGCCGCGCAAATATGCTACATCCAGTATCTGTGACCCTATTGTGAAGGTAGCCACAAAAATCTTAGCAGGGAAGATAATGAGGAAGTGTGGCGCCAACGAGGTTTTGGCGCCTATCATCGCGCTCATAGCACAGTATGCTGAAGGATTCCAGTTTAGTTGGTCAGACTACCTTCGCAGAGAGTTCTTGGTGAATTGTCACGAAGCACAAGTGCTCAATAAGACATTCCACTACGTGTGGCTCTTGCTGTCAATTGTGCTGGTAGTGTGGGAGATACCAGAGGATAGTGAGTTGCATTCGGTTACGCCAAACCTCCTTGAAGCAATGAAATACACCTCACTATGGGTGACCAAGGATGCACATCGAGTTAGGGATAGCAATATCTTTTGGATCTTGATGGAAATGATCATTCGGATGGCCATCAATCGCAAGCTGCAATTGTCGCCTGTGGTGTACACCAACCTGCAGGGCAATGCTAAATTCAAAGCCGAATTCCATCGAATGTCCATGAGGGCATGGAAGGACCCTACACAAAAATGGTACGACTTGCCATATTTGGCAATGGAAAATGCCATTAATGTGGTGCTTGATCAATGGCTGATAGAGTGGCACTCTACAACAGATATGGCAGTGGGAAGAAGCAAGTCCGCTGTGCAGAAGAAAAAGTAGGAGGCCAAGCTTAAAATGACACAGTTTTTCGAAAAGAGGAAGAAGGAAGTTGCTGACAAGGCTCAGGCAGAGCGTGAGGCTGCAAAGCAGGTAGGGAAGTAGAAAGGTGGGACAAAGCGAGGCTCTAATAAAGGCGTGAGGTCGTCTTCACCTAAGACTGAGGAGGAAATAGAGGAACAACAAGGTGTGGACCCTCAGGAGATGTTCACCCACATTAAGTGCCCAAGAGAGCTAGAGAAGGGAGGGTCCAAGAAGAAATCAAAGGTGACCAAGACCTCCCTGGACCCTATCACATTGATAGAGGGTGATTTACATGATATCAGTGACATAATCAGGGATATCACCATAGAGGCCTTGCAGCAATTTGAACAACAACAACAAATCATCCTAGGGGCTATCCAGACATGGTTGTAGGAGTTATAGACCCATGCCTCATAGGCTCGTACGATGTCTACTAGCTTGGCTATCGGCACTTCAGAGGCTACCGATATGTTGCGCATGAGGGCTTCTAGTGTGATAGTGCTGCTAAATGGAGCAATGACCATAGAAAATGAGGTTGACAGGCCCACTGTCAGTGCCCTGAAGGGAGTTGGGTTGAACCTAGTAGCGCTTCCATGGAAGGCACTCCACCTCTTGCAAGATGGAGTAATTTCAGAACTGAGGGCCCAAGAACACTGCACCCTCCAGGTGATTAGCGGAAAATGGATCAATAATGAGGAGATGGCCCTACAGAGAAATGCTTCCATCACCATTGAGGCCGAGGTGATTAATCAGAGCAAGAGGATTATGCAGGTCGTTGAGGAGGTGTGCCGAATGGTCCCAAAGTTGGCCATTCTAGAGGAGGAGCTAGTTGAGGTATGCATCTGCAAGTTGGCCACAGGCGTTAGCTCCCTATAATACTAGTGATTCCTCCATTACTATTGTCATTGTATCCCTTATTGTTGTTATTGTGCCCCTATTGTACCCATATTATTATTAGTGTGCCCCATAGAAACCCATTATTATTATTGTTGTGCCCTTATGTTATTATTGTTAGGTCGACTTGATTATATTATGACCTCTTAGACTCCTATATATAGAAGGGAGGTTTATTCATTTGTATCATCCAAGAATTATTCATTTGTGTAATGTAAAGGAGGTTTCCCCCTCGAAAAGGCTAATTATAAGGCATTGATCTATCTTTTATATATTTTTCTGAGCTAGCTTCCTAACATTTGGTATCAGAGATTTGGATTCTAAGGTTTTGCTACTCCAAACAGGTCATCGTGGCATTTTTTCTATAACTTTTTCCTACAACGTTTCAGAAGCTAAAAAATCCATTTGAGCCAAAATCATTCTAAACTTCATGTTTGAATTTCATAGCTTCTCTCGCTATATTTTCGGAGATATGATATGAGGAAGTTAGGGTTCTAACATTTCAAAGCTTGTCTTGCTATATTTTTAGAGATATGATCTGACGAAGTTAGGGTTGAAATTTCATAAGAAATTTAAGAAAGAGGACTGCATGTATTTTTCCATATATCAGTTTCAGGTACTAAGGTCGAAATAGTGACATGTGGCACTTCGTACAAGTTCGCTCTACTGAATTAGTCTATAATCAAGATACCGTGGGAGATTTGGCATAACTCTTTTTTGGATAATCCAATCTTGATCAGACTTGTGTGATTAGAAAAAGGACTCAAACGGCTACTGCAGGACATGATTTTAGATATTCGAGATTCACAGTTATAGAGATACAACATATTCAATATTGAGCTCTTACGAAGTGAAAAAAAGGTGTGTAGTTCTTTTTCAATTTTGCATAAGATTGGTCTAAAAAATTAGTTTGAAGGAATTCAAAGGGAATAGTGAAGAATTATTAGCATTAATTGATGCCCTGACGAAAGAAAATGGAAACGCCTAGTAAGAATCTAGCATGACTCGTGAAGAAGAGGAAGAAATGCAACATGATATATCAAAATTACAAGACCAAGTACAACAAATTTCACTCTCGCAAAAGGTAACTGAAGCCAAGATGAATGGTGTGGAAGCTAATTGATGCAAGAGGTTGACAAAAAATGAGGTGGTAGTCTTTAATTAGAATAATGGTTAACTTTATAACCAATCAGCTACACGCAAATAGATTCTATATGTATGTTTGCTTCTAAGGATTCTTCTTTATCTGACCAATCACCACTGGTCCCACCTTGACTTTTCCTTTTGGTTGAGTGCTTCAATCAGAACCATTGATCTCTAACCTCCAGATCCAACGGATATCGCATCATCCGCTTTCAACTTACCCGGATGATCTCCACTATTGATGTGAACCATCTAATCAAACGACTGTTGCGCAATCTCACATGGATTCTTGCATTGTCGATATCAAATCAAGAGCGTGCAATAAAATTGGTTTTCCTTGACCACGTGTTGGCCGCTAAGGTTAATCGCGTAGACTTGGAACAATACCACTTACCTCCTTTCAGGTGCGCGAGATACCACTTCCCGCTTATCAAATACAACCCACGTGCTTTATTTCATTCTTTAAGAAAAGTGCTTAAGGAAGGGTTTTTTAATGCTTAAGCTCAATATTAACACTTAACACTAATTTACGGTGATTTATAAATAAAGTGTTATAAAAAAAGAAAATATCTAATTAAGTCCAAAATGTCGATACACCAATATGAATGAATTTTTTTTCCAGATTAACACGCAACACCACACTTGATCATTTATTCAACAAAATGTAGATTACAGAGTCCTACCCTCTCGACGTGATTACAAAAATTTTCTGACCTCTGTTCAATCTCAAGCCCTATCTCTGTCACTCAAAACTCTCACTTCCACACTCTGTTCTCAATCATCTAATCTCTATCATTACATTCTATTTCTCTTTTATGAATTGAATCCTATCCAAACTAGATTAACAACTCGATCCCTATTTTAATCAATATAATAGTTAAATCTCTATTCTCAAGCTCTATTACACACCTATACTAACAACTTATCTCTTAATCTAAAAATAATACAATATTCTAATTATTACAATAATGAAGTAAAGATCATTTTCGAGAGGTCCAACCCTCTCTACTAAAACTAACTTTGACCACTCAGATCAATGAAATTCATCTCTTGTTAGCCACAACATGTGAACATACAATCACACTACTAGCTAAGTTTGGATGCTCCTGCATCAGACTCTCGAGCAAGAAAAGAATCATCCCTCAGACCTCTAGGGTTTACTCCATACTTCTGTAACTCTGCTTCTGTCAACCAACTAGCATCGTCCACTAGTTGTCCCTTCCATTTGACTAGATGCTGAAAATAAACCTGTCCTCTAGTTCTTTTGGATACTCTTTTCTCCAAAACAACTTCCACTTCTTTATTGACCTTCTTTGGCATTTGTTCTTCCTAGTTTAAAGTTTGAACTTCATCTTCTGTAGGTTCCTTCTGTAGCTATGTCTCTATCTCCTTATATGGATACAAATATACAACATTGAAAATAGGTGATATTTCAATTCCTTCTAGAAATTCCATTTCATAAGCATTAGTTGAAAACTTCCTCACAATTTTGCATGGTCCTATCTTTTCGTCTTTAGTTTATTGTAAGTCCCAACAAGAAATCTTTCTTTTCTCAAGTATACCCTCACTAGATCTCCCACATGGAATTCCTTTTCTCTCCTCTTCATATCATCTCTTTGTTTGTATTTTCCACTACTTTCATGCAATCTGTCTTTGACATCTTCTTGTAGTCTCTGCATCTACTCTGCAAACTCTTCAGCTTTTGCACTTCTTGTCTCATGTTTACCCAAATTTATGAGCTCATACACACCTATTGGATTCATTCCAAAAACAATCTGAAATGGACTCATTCTAGTACTTCGATTTGGAGTGTCATTATAAGCAAACTCATCTTGAGCAAGTGCTAAATCCCACTGCTTAGGATTTTTATACACTAAAATTCTCAATATGTTCCCCAACCTTCTGTTTACTACTTCGGTCTATCCATCTGTTTGAGGGTGATATGCTAAACTGAAACTAAGGTTGGCACCTAGTTTCTTCCAAAGAGTTCTCTATAAATGTGCAACAAACTTTGTATCCCTGTCAGACACAATACTTATAGGAAATCCATGTAACCTTACTACTTCTGAAAAAAATAGATTAGCAATATGTGTTGCATCACTAGTCTTTTTACATACAATGAAATCTTCCATTTTGGAAAATCTATCTACCACAACATAAATGGAATCATTCCCTCTTTGAGTTCTAGGTAACCCTAAAACAAAATCTATACTAACTACATCCCATGGTCGGCCGGGTATTGGCAATGGTTGGTACAACCCTGTATTTTGGCTTCTCCCTTTAGCATACTGACATATCTTGCACTCTAGAACTCTATAACATTGGGATCTCAAACTCTATAACATGCCATTCCTCCTCTAATAAAAATTACACTCACTTGTATGAATTCATTATTTAATAATATCAAATCCTACCATGGAAGGGACATGATGGACAACGCATCAAAATTTGAGAAACTAAGATTATCCAGGGAAAAACTAACACTAAAATTTAGCTCCTAGATACATCTCTAAATATTAAAATCTATTGATGCATCCCCTGATGATGGACTCACTTAGTAGTCTAAAACGTTGGGTTCTCAAACTCTAGAACATGTCATTCCTCCTCTAATAAAAATTACACTCACCTGTATGGATTCATTATTTAATAATATGAAGTCCTACCATGGAAGGGACATGATGGATAGCTCATCAGAATTTGAGAAACTAAGATTATCCAGGGAAAAACTAACACTAAAATTCAACTCCTGGATACATCTCTAATATCTTAAAATCTATTGATGCATCCCCTGATGATGGACTCACTTAGTAGTCTAAAATGTTGGGTTCTCAAACTCTAGAACAGGTCATTCCTCCTTTAATAAAAATTACGTTCGCCTGAATGGATTCATTATTTAATAATATCAATTCCTACCATGGAAGGGACATGATGGATAGCGCATCAGAATTTGAGAAACTAAGATTATCCAGGGAAAAACTAACACTAAAATTCAGCTCTTGGATACATCTCTAATATCTTAAAATCTATTGATGCATCCCCTAATGATGGACTCACTTAGTAGTTTGAAACATTGGGTTCTCAAACTCTAGAACAGGTCATTCCTCCTCTAATAAAAATTACGCTCACCTGTATGGATTCATTGTTCAATAATATCAAGTCCTACCATGGAAGGGACATGATGGACAACACATCAGAATATGAGAAACTAAGATTATCCAGGGCAAAACTAACACTAAAATTCAACTCCTAGATACATCTCTAATATCTTAAAATCTATTGATGCATCCCCTGATCATGGACTCACTTAGTAGTCTGAAACATGGGTTCTCCAACTCTAGAATAGGTCATTCCTCCTCTAATAAAAATTACACTCACCTATATGGATTCATTATTTAATAATATCAAGTCCTACCATGGAAGCCTGGACATGATGGACAGTGCATCAGAATTGAGAAACTAAGATTATCCAGGGAAAAACTAACACTAAAATTCAGCTCCTAGATAGATCTCTAATATCTTAAAATCTATTGACACATCCCCTGATGATGGACTCATTTAGTAGTCTGAAACGTTGGGTTCTCAAACTCTAGAACAGTTCATTTCTCCCCTAATAAAAATTACGCTCACCTGTATGGATTCATTGTTTAATAATATCAAGTTCGACCATGGAAGGGACATGATGGACAATGCATCAAAATTTGGGAAACTAAGATTATCTAGGGCAAAACTAACACTAAAATTCAGCTCCTTGATACATCTCTAATATCTTAAAATCTATTTATGCATCCCCTGATGATGGACTCACTTAATAGTTCGAAAATTTGGGTTCCCATACTCTAAAGAAGGTCATTCCTCCTCTAATAAAAATTACGCTCACCTGTATGGATTCATTATTTAATAATATCAAGTCCTACCATGGAAGGGACATGATGGACAACGCATCGGAATTTGAAAAACTAATATTATCTAGGGCAAAACTAACACTAAAATTCAGCTCCTTGATACATCTCTAATATCTTAAAATCTATTGACACTTCCCCTTATGATGGACTCACTTAGTAGTCCAAAATGTTGGGTTCTCAAACTCTAGAATAGGTCATTCCTCCTCTAATAAAAATTACGCTCACCTCTATGGATTCATTATTTAATAATATCAAGTCCTACCATGGAAGGGACATGATGGACAACGCATTGGAATTTGAGAAACTAAGATTATCCATGGCAAAACTAACACTAAAATTTAGCATTTGGATACATCTCTAATATCTTGAAAATATATTGACGCATCCCTTGATGATGGACTCACTTAGTAATTCGAAACTTTAGGTTCTCAAACTCTAGAAAAGGTCATTCCTCCTCTAATAAAAATTATGCTCATCTGTATGGATTCATTATTTAATAATATCAAGTCCTACCATGTAAGGGACATGACGGACAGCGCATCAGAATTTGAGAAACTAATATTATCCAGGGAAAAATTAACACTAAAATTCATCTTTTGGATACATCTCTAATATCTTAAAATATATTGATGCATCCCCTGATGATGGACTCACTTAGTAGTCTGAAATGTTGGGTTCTCAAACTCTAGAGCAGGTCATTCCTCCTCTAATAAAAACTATGCTCACCTGTATGGATTCATTATTTAATAATATCAAGTCCTACGATGGAAAGGACATGATGGACAACGCATCAGAATTTGAGAAACTAAGATTATTCAAGGCAAAACTAACACTAAAATTCAGCTCTTGGATACATCTCTAATATCTTAAAATCTATTAACGCATCCCCTGATGATGGACTCGCTTATAGTCTGAAACGTTGGGTTCTCAAACTCTAGAACAGGTCATTCCTCCTCTAATAAAAATTACGCTCGCCTATACGGATTCATTATTTAATAATATCAAGTCCTACCATGGAAGGGTCATGATGGACAGTGCATCATAATTTGAGAAACTAAGATTATCCAGGGCAAAACTAACACTAAAAGTTAGCTCCTAGATACATCTCTAATATCTTAAAATCTATTGACACATCCTGTGATGATGGACTCACTTAGTAGTCCGAAACGTTGGGTTCTTAAACTCTAGAACAAGTCCTTCCTCCTCTAATAAAAATTACGCTCACCTGTATGGATTCATTATTTAATAATATCAAGTCCTACCATGGAAGGGACATGATGGGAAACACATCAGAATTTGAGAAAATAAGATTATCCAGGGCAAAACTAACACTAAAATTCAGCTCCTGGATACATCTCTAATATCTTATAATCTATTGCCGCATCCCTTGATGATGGACTCACTTAGTAGTCCGAAACGTTGGCTTCTCAAACTCTAGAATAGGTCATTCCTCCTCTAATAAAAATTATGCTCACCTGTATGGATTCATTATTTAATAATATCAAGTCTTACCATGGAAAGGACACGATGGAAAATGCATCAGAATTTGAGAAACTAAGATTATCTATGGAAAAACTAACACTAATATTCAGCTCCTGGATACATCTCTAATATCTTAAAATCTATTGACGCATCCCCTAATGATGGACTCACTTAGTAGTCTGAAATGTTGGGTTCTCAAACTCTAGAACAAGTCATTCCTCCTCTAATAAAAATTACGCTCACTTGTATGGATTCATTATTTAATAATATCTTGCACTTCTCAATAAATCACTTAACATTAGTTTTCATCTTTTGCCAATAGTAAAAAGCATTTACCTGGGCAAAGGTTTTGTCTTGTCCAAAGTGACCAGATAATCCTCCATTATGTTTCTCCTTGATTCTATTTGTCCCCTCATAGAACATTTGGGAATGCAGAATTTTTTACCTTTAAACAATAAACCTCCTTGGATAAGATAATCTAACCACTGACTTCTGTTATGAATTATTGGATTTTGTACAACTGCATAAATATCTTTGAATTCTACATCATCTTTATACATATCAACCATATCTTCAAATCCTAAAGCATCAACTAATTCTTGCACAATGAAATTTACTCTGCTCAAAGCATTAGCAACTTTGTTCAACTTACCAGTTGTGTGTTTTATCACAAGAGTGAAACTATATAAAAACTCTGCCCACTTGGCATGTTTCTAGTTTAATTTTGGCTAGTTGTTTATGAACTGTAATGCATGATTGTCAGAATACAATACAAACTCCTTTGATAGAAAATAATGTCTCCATTTTTTTAAAGCTTGCACAATAGCATAAAATTCTTTATCATAAGAAGAATACTTCTTCTTAGATTCATTTAGTTTCTCACTAAAGTAACCTATTGGTCTCTATTCCTGACTTAAAACTGCTCCAATTGCTGTAGGGTTTAACCCCGTACAGAAATTACCTACATACGAATTCTAAATCACAGGAAAAATAAAAATGTGACAGCATAACACATAAAACACATATACACAGATATTTCCCACTGGATCCCAAAACTGGGACTACCAGCTTGATTTTTCATTATTTTCCTTTCAATGTTACAATACATATTTATACATGCTGAAGCATCCAATACCATGGACCGAAAAACCATTGCGTCCAAAACCATGGACCGAAAACCATAGGTAGGTTCGCCCAACCTAATATAGGGTCCAAAAAAAAATTTCTCGGAGCGCTACCCGAGACCTTGTAGAGGGGGGCTACCCGCCCCCCTCAAACCCCCTGGACAAGGGGGGTTGTCGCCCCCCCGTGACCCCCCCGCTATGCATTCAGCACAACGAAGGGG
>APFE030699407.1:1482-15170 GCA_000404065.3 Pinus taeda | reverse complement strand
TTGGAGGAACACTTCCTGGAATTAGATGAATAGCATGATCATGATCACGCACAGGTGGGAGACCTTTAGGAGTCTCAAATACCTTTGAATGATTATCCAAGACTTTTTGGAGATCTAGAGAAATAGATGATTCTGATGTGGAAACATCTAGTGAACATAATCATGAAATTACACCTGTTTGTTCCTTTTCTAGAAGCTTTTTCATACCATTAGAGCTGATTATCTTTCTTGGTTTCCCTGCAATACCCCTTAATCCAACTTCCTTTCCTTCCATAGAAAATTTGATGAAAAGTTCTTGAAAATTAAAAGTTATTGTACCCAACGATTGTAGTCGTTGGACTCCTAGTACAACATCAACACCTCCCATTGGAATGGAAAACATTGGGCTATTCAACACATAAACTCCCATGGATAGCTTGACATTATAGCATTTTCCAAAGCAATTTATTGTTCCTCCATTTGCAACCATCACTTGACACTCTGGTGCTGGATATAGGAAGCAATTCAATCCTTTTGCTACCTTACAATGAATAAAATTGTGGGTACTTCCTGAATCAGTCAACACTATTACCTTTTTCTTCTTGATTTGTCCTTCTATCTTGATGGTTTCAGTAGTGGTAATTCCCACCAATGCATTACAAGATATCATTAGATTCATTTTTTCTTCATCTAGGCTTTGTTCTTGGAGTATATCCTCTTCTTTTGACCTTTCTTGCTCCTTTTCTTCTTCCTCTTCACAATCTATGTAGAATAATTTCTTCTCAGCACACTTATGACCTTTAGTGTATTTACTATCACAACTGTAGCAAAGCCCTTTTGCTATTTTTTCTTCCAATTGTTGTGGTGTCAACCTTATAGGTTTGTGGAAGACTAGGGACAACACTTCCAACTTTATAGTTGTGAGTGGTATGCTTCTTGGTTGCCATAATTTTGCTTTCCATTTTTCTTGCTAAGCTGAATGCCTTCTCTAATGAATCAGGTTCCCAAAGGCGAACATCATTTTGGATATTATCCTTTAAAGACCCTATGAACACATCAATCCTATGCTCCTCTGGAATATCTTTTACCCTTATGTTCAATTTTTGGAACTCCTCAATGTGCTCCATTATTGAACCTTTTGTTTGAGACTTATCAATTGGCTAAAAAAAGTGTTGCTTTTTGTATCCTCATAATGTGTTATCAATTCTTCCGTAAAATTGCCCAAGTGATAAATTGTTTACGAGAGCAAAGCCATTGATACCATACAAACTGATTTGGTTCCAAATATAAAGTTGCCATACGTACCTTTTGTGTGTTTTGCACATTATTGAGATCGAAAAATTGCTCCATCTGTAATATCCATGTTGCGGGATCCTTGCCATCAAACTTCCTCATATCGACTTTCAGAATATGATGGGTCTTCGATCCCACATTAGAGTCTATGGAATCATGATTAACATTTCTTTTGTTCTCATCATCAGTTTCCTTTACTACCCGTTCACCCTTAGTGACCATTTCTTGTAGCAACTTATTCATATTTATCTTCAATTCGTCCATGTTTGTCTTCAAATCTGTCTTCAAATCATCCATGTTCGTCTTCAAATCTGTCTTCCAATCATCCATCTTAGCTTCCATGCCCTTTATCTTAGATTCCATGCCATTTATCTTAGCTTCTGTTAGCTTTTGTGAGGCTGACATTTTTGCCACTTGGTCTTGTAATTTTGATATATCATGTAGCATTTTTTTCTCTTCTTCATGAGTCATGCTAGAGCTTTTAGGTTCCTTACTAGGTGTTTGCATTTTCTTTCCTCAGGGCATCAGTTACTGATAATAATGCTCTACTAGCCCTTTGAATTCCTTAAAAATAAATTTTCAAACCAATCTTAAGCAAAAATTTAAAAAAAATGTACACATCTTTTTTTCTTTGTAGGAGCTCGATATTTCCTCTGATGTATCTCTGTACTTTTAAAACATCTAGTTTCGAAGTTGTGACCTGTGGTAGCCCTCCGTGTCCTCTTTCCAATGCCACTAGTTTGAACCGAATTGGATTCTCCAATGAAGAGTTATGCCAAATCTCCCACAGTGACCTGATTATAGACCTTTTCAAAATAGCAAACTTGTATGATGTGCCACATGTCACTATTTGGAGCTTTGGCTTTGAAAATATCTAGAAGAAACTACATTCTGTCCTCTTTCTGTACCTTTTTGTGAAATTTCAATCCGATGCTCAGAGAGAAAGTTATGATTATTTTCTGCAAGTCACCTATTTGGAATGTAATTCAGGAGTTTGCAAAAAGACAAACTTCCTCAGATCATATCTCCATAAACATAGTGTGAAAATATATGAAATTTGGACCCGCGATGCAGCACAATGTCTTCTCAAATGGGTTTTTTTTTTACTTCTGAAACATCGAAGAAAAAAGGTTATAGCGAAAATTCCATGATGACCTATTTGGAGCATCGAAACCCTAGAACTTAGCTCTGATACCAAATGTTATGAAGCCAACTCAAGAAAAGATAAAAAAGATAGATCAACGCCTTAGAATTCAGCCTCTTCGAGGGGGAAACCTCCTTTACATTACATAAATGAACAATTATTGGATGATACAAATGAGAAAACCTCCTTTCTATATATAGGAGTCTAAGTTGTCACAATATAACCTAGCCGACATAACAATAATAATATAAAGCCACAAAAATAACAATAGAGGGATTCTATGGGGCACAGTAATAACAATATGGGGGCAATACGGGCACAACAATATTAATAAGGGGTAAAACTACCATGGTAATGGGGTAATCACTAGTATTATAGGGACCCAATAATATCAGACAGTTACAGGCAGTAGTCATAAAATATTGCCAACATTATGTCAAAGGAAAGGGAGCTCTTGCCTTACTGGCAAACAACTTATTTTGGGAACAATCACCTAAGGAGAGGAAGGAATATCATCCCTTTAACCCTCTTAATCTTGAAATAGCAATTTCACGACTACCTAACTATGTCAAATGCATCTAACAGTGTGCCAAAAAATAGCTAGGATATCATTTCCATTTCCCTATTGTATGGTTGCCAGCACAGGAATATAAGGCTTTAGGTTGTCCAAAAAGGAGGAGGCAGCAGCATGGCAAAAATTACAGCATGCATATGGTTTCAGAGAATTGGCTGATAACACCTTCTACACTTACTGCCTAAGTAATTTTCACTGCAAGGCCCAGTATTTGGACTCAGATTTAGACTAAAGTTGCATGAGGACATGCAACTCCTTTAGCTGGGGGGATGTTAGGATCCCATATTGTCCCCTTTTGACCATATATTTTTCCATTATTTCATCCTTTTCCAACCTATATTTTAAGTTTGTATTATTACTTTAACCCATTTGTTCCAAAGGTACACAATATTTCTTCTCATTACTACACGTTTAATTATTTTACATATAATTACGTTATCTTCATAGTTAATCATTGAATCAGATAGTTGCTGAAATAGTTAAAGAATGATGTGCAGTCCACATTGCTGAAACACCCTGGGGACTACAAGATTATCTCTATAGTTTTTGAAATAGTAAGAATGATGCATAAATCCTGTGGCTGAAATAGTCGTGATTGGCATCCTAGATTTGACAACAACAAAAGAGGATCATTGAAGTAGCTGCTACACTTGATGTAACAACTACGATCCAAAGTCAGCATTACTATAACAACATTTTGTTGATGGGAAAAATGATTTCCCTATTTTTGTATATTGGGTTAAAATAGGACTTACAATGTAATCTATTGTAATAAATGTCTCCTCTTTAAAAAGAGGAGACATCTATGTTAGAGGAGGACTGACAGACTGTGGGAAGGTCTAGTTGAAGGAACAGAACTGGAATATTTTTGCAACATGACATATTGATGGATGAATAAAACACTGTTATGAACATTTCATTCTAGTTCTCGTTTCCTGCGAAATCTTGTGAGGAAGACAGGGCCAACCTTCATCACAAGATTCACCCATTATATTTCTGTAGTGCGTTAAGTGTGTTTCTTATCCATACCTTGTTAAAAGTTCTATTTCCTGAATTTTGCTTATGCATTATTACTAACTTTATTTTCCAATCGATTGCTGCATTGCTTAGTTAATCTACAGTTAGTTTATGAGTGTTTCATTGGCAATTGAGTTTACAGAGTGAGTTGGCAAGCATTGTAATCAGAAATAGGTGCTGAAGATTCCTTCCTTGGGAATAAGGTCTTGTTCTCTGTTACAGCATAGATAGTGTTTTCCTTTGCAGATTGATTTTTTTCATTAGATTACTCTTTTCATGAAATTAAGCATTCTTTGGTAACTATCTGCAATAGATTATTTTTGCTATAACTCAGAGTGAAGCTTTAGTTTGCTTGGAGCAAGGTGTGACTAGTTTATTTATTACTACAACTTTATTGCTTTTGAGATTGAGCACATACAGTGTGTAGTTGCGTTTGAAATAAACAGGCTTCCCTGGGTTGACAATTTATGTAGCAATTAGTCGTTTGAATTAATAGACAATTAAAGTGACCAACAGAGAGGGCTCTCTCTTTGTGATTTAGCTTTGTTTCGGGCGATATTAGGCTAGTCATGAAAGCTTGGGGGGTTTTGATTTTGTTTGGTGGTAGAATTTAGGAGCGGATGGATAGAACAAGGTATTTCAAGCCATTGTGCTACAGAGTCAACTGAATATGGCTTAACTGGATTAGTTTGATTCAACAAAGGAGGGGTTCACAGGGCAAGATAGCTAAGCAAAAGACAAATGAAAGCTTAAAAGGGTGAAATGGTCTTGAAAGGGAGGAAGGGCAATTAAGAATCCTTAAAAAAAGTTCAAGATAAGGGAAAGCAGATGCTCATTAACAAAAAGAAATTAAGAATTTTTTGTCAAATGTTCACAATGATAACCTAAATAGCAGGGAGCAATTAAGAATTTCGTACCTATGATAGATTGGAAGAAAACATTAAGAATATAAATGATTTTAAAGATAGAATGTAGGGAAGCTCTTTTTGAAATATAATTGTCATTTATCATTCAGATATGAAACACATATGAATATTTAAACAATAAAACTGTAAAAACATAAGATATAGAATACTTATTTGTTTCTCGTTTGACAAAAGTATCTTGTAAAAATCCTTTGTTTTATTACTTTGTCTAGCCAGCCATACAAAAGTTGTTCAACAGTACTTCAATTCCAAAGGGAAATTGTCTACATAAATGTCTAAGAATCCAACCTCAGTACTTCGAATAAGGAAGTACTTATACAAAATTTACATCAAAATATCTCCTAACTAAGAGATATATATTATAGAGAAACTAAATATCTTTTACATGAATGTAGAGAAAAATGGTCTTGGAAGTAGAAACTGAATGTGAACTGCTTGTTTGTTGTCCCTGTTTTTGCTGAAGGAGATGGAGGCAGATCCTATTACTATGCAACTTTTTGTCTTGCTCGTAATTCTATGCTAGCTGATTGATTTTAGCTTTTCACTGATACTCTTTTACGTGTAATTGATACTCTTTACTTGTTTTACCATCATTCATCCTTTTTTACCAAAATTGACTATGGTAAATACTTCAATTTACTTCACTTTTAACCATGGTAAATCATAAGATGCCTATCATGTTGGCCCACCAATCATCTCTCAGTATTTTTGTCCCTGTTAGTTTTCTGTAGATTTCATCTGCTTCTAGGTACTTTACAAAATTTGGTTGTATTATAAACAAGTGCCTTACTTCATGCTCAATATAAAAAGGGTTCTCCAAACTATCATAGAGAACTCTCTCTGTGGGAAATGCCTTGGGTGTAGATGAACTAGAAGATGAACTGGAATGAATGTTAGCTTGCTGATATTATTTGTTGACATAGTCATCCTGGATCATTAGCTTGTAATTGATGAATGAAGGACTTGGAAGCCCTTTACTTTGTAAGATGTGAAATTTCCCCATAAATTCATCTATGTCTTCCTACATATTTTGACATTTGCATTCTAGGGTTTGCATTAAACTAATTTTGGTCAATACTTTCTTTATTTCGAGGATGGTACCAGTCCTATCGTCAATGCTTAATTATTCCAATTGATACTTGTTTCTACTGTTTAGGAAGTTTATTAATTTGAGAGCTTCTTCACACTTCCTTCCTAGTTCTTCCTTAGTTTTTTCAATCTCTTGAAGAGAAACTTTTACTAAGTCAATTTTTTCAAAAATGATTTGAATTGATGACCAAATATCATTGATTGATTCAATGCTGTTGGTCCATAATATCTTTCTGATATCAGTCAAAGGCTTTTCAAATGTAACATCTTTTTCCATTGTTTTAACCTACTGATTCAAGCCTTTGTTTTTCCTCACCTCTTTGAAAAAATTAAATATTGACACATCATACTTTTTCTCTAAAGTAATGAATTTCTCTTTTAACTTTTGCAGTTTAGTGACTTGGAGCTTCATTTCCTCCATGGACTTGATCAATTCTTCTGTGCACTGATTTGAGGTTCTAGCCTGTGATGTACCTATACCTATTACTTCTATAGTTTTAGTTGTTGCCAAAGGGACATTTGGTGCTAGAGTAGTTGCCAATGTAGAAGGGACTACTGTAGAAACCACTGGCACTACATTTTGAGGCTGAATGGTTGAATCACTCTGCCTACTTTGTAGTGTTTTCTCTAATTCTTGCTCTGTCTCTTTTAGTTTCTCATTTAGCTTAAGGACCAAGTCCATAAGCTCTTCCTTGTTCTTCTTCTCAATCACTTTAGCAGTCTGTGGGTGAATGAGTGGTGGAAATTTCAACTATTTCCTCAGTGAAGTTATATCTTCATTCTTTTTCTTTATTAGGCTCTTTGTTGCCTTTATATCCTTTGGTTTATGGCCCAACTCAATAATCAAATCCTCCAATGCTTTGATTCTATTGTCCTTCACCTTTGAGGAGGCCTTTTCTAGTTGTAATTGGGCAATAATGTTGTTTAGTGAATTTTGCAACATATGTGCCATCATGGCCTTGATTGCCAATGTAGAATAAACCATCTCCCCTGTTTGCTTATGTAGTTCTATCTGATCTATGGGGTGGATATCTTTGGATAAGACCTTAAAATATGTCTTGAGGTAGTCTGCAAGTGGCATGGGCTCCTGTACTCTAGGCTTTAGAAAGCTCATTTGCATTTTCCCTTCTTTGATGTCATAAGTTGACATCAATCTAGTTTGATTTAGAAGGGCCATATTCAAGTATTGAGTGTAGGTTTGGGCATTCAACTGCTCATTCTTGGCCTTTATCTCTTTGAATTTTCCTTTTATATCTATGGTCTTGTTAGATGAAGATCTGAAAGATGAAACTTCGGTACTTTGTTGTCTTTCAAGCTCTTGCCTTTGTGAATTGGAAGGTGTCCCACCTGTTGGGAATGTATGTGGACTGTCTCTACTTTCTTTCCTTAAACTCCCTGTTGTTTCCTCAAAGAGTTATTTCTCTGAATATGGATTTAGCTTGTGCCTCTTAGGACCAGGCTGATTTGAAGGACCACTAGTAGGGGTAGCTACTTCCTTGTCTCTTTTTAAGCTATATTCCTCATTCAGAGGAGTCTGCAAAACGAGGTGGTTTCCATATTAACCTGAGCTCAATGAGGTTGTGGTGGGGCTTGTTCTTTAGATATTTTAGGCTATTCTAACATGTGTTGTTGTTCTAATACTAGAGTACTTTTTCCCTAATCTTGTTCTTGTGGTGGTTCTGTTGGGGTTGCATTAGTTTCCTCTGTGTTCCTTTCAAGTCTCCTTTCTAAGTCTTTCATCACATTCTCTAGTCTAATTTTTCTAGGATTTCTTCTACTCTTTTGCCTACTTTTGTGTTGTTGTAGACAAATCGGCCTAAGTGATCTTTAATTCTAAATTGTGTTTTCTTCTTGGCCTTGGTGAAATGAGTCTGATCAGAGTTTAACATTTGCCTATAATAGTCCAAGGCAAACAACCTCATAGGAACATACTTTGGTAGTTTGAACGAAGAAAGTTCACAACCATAAATTCTGCTCTCTGTGTGATTCAGGTACAAGTACCCATCACCTATCTTGTACTGCTTAGATAGCTGAAGGATTCTTTTGATTTCATCACTAATCCTAGGAGGAGGACTTCCTATCAGCATGGTGGTCACTGGGTGGACAAACTGGTCAATGAATTCATTGTATGAAAAGGGACAAGTATGTGAATAGTGGAAGATGGAAGTCCAAAAAATGACTAATCTGGGATCACACTTTGTATCAAGTTTATTTACGGAGAATGGAAACTTGTCATACTAATAGTAAAGGAAAAGGTGATATATGAATGTAGAATATTTTCAAGAATATCTTCTCATTTTCTAACCTTATGAACTGGTCATGGATTTTCTCAGTAATGAAAGAAGCATAGTTGTATTTGATAGCACGAGGCTGACCAAGGTTAAAAATGGACATTAAAATTAGATTCAATTCATCCACATACTCACTAGTATTGAAACCCATGACTATAGCTATCATATTGACTATATTTTGCCTATCTGTGAGGAAAAAGATGACACATAGGAAGGAGGATATTTGGGTTGATATTGTTTATCCATAAAAGTCTAGCAAAGGCAACTGAGTTCAGACTGGGACAATTTAGATGATTTCTATAGTAATTCTCCAAGGGAAATGGTGGTGAGGTCTTGACTGGACTAAAACTGTAACATTCCATTCATTGAATCTGCAGTAATTGTGAAGAGAACAGTTTGGTTAGGGGACATTACTGCTCCAAGGATCAGATTATAATTGGCATGACATTGATGGATAATGTTAGGGAAGAAACACACAGAGGGGAGCATGTACCTTGGGAGATTTTATTCCGGAAGTCCTATGGTATCAGAGCCATGCATGTAATTGTCCCGGCATTAACAAAATATTTTCATGGAGCTTTCTTCAGTTACAAGGACTTTATTTGAAAATCTTTATCTGCTAAGGGCAGATAATCCAAGTCTCTGTGAGGGGTAGTGATATGATCTATACTGAGGGCCACAGGGGTTTCCGTTCTGGTTCTTGTGGATTAAAATATGATTATGGAGTTTCCAAGTAGAGCTGGTGAAAACAGAGGGTTCTAGGAGTCTTCAATTCTAAATTACGCAACTAAATTATAATGAATTTTGGGTTTTTCAAAGTAATTGCAGAGGAAATCAAGTATTTATAGGGTTTCTACAAGGAAACTGGTAAATACCTATTTTTCAGTGATGGGCAATCGAGTGTACGTTCACTGGGCGCAAATGGTGGACTGGAGTGGCGTCGAATTGCAACTTTCCGGGTGGCTGATGGTTCACGTACATGCTGGTTGACTTCAACGATCAAGTTGCGTGCATGAATTTTCAGAATAAGGACGAAAAAATATTTTAACTTTTCTTATGGAAATTCAAACCCTTTGGCAGGTTTGCGATATGGACAAGTGGCGTCAGTGGGGAGGTGACTTGATGTTTTGTCTTTAGTGGGAGTTGGTAAGCATGTTTCATCACACTGCTAGTGGAGCGTAAGTGGTGTTTGGGTGAGACTGTGAGATTCCATATGGTGCTTGACACGTACCAATGGTACTATTCATGAAACTGCTCACCATCGCATACTAAAATTCGACTATAGAGGCCTGTACGATATGTGCGATGACCGTTGGATCTGCAGGATCCGATAGGACAGTCATTGGGGAGCTGAAATGACTGGCAGATACAGAGGGCAGGCCTGACATAATTTAAATAAATCAATCATATTGGGGGTGATTCGATTGGCTATTGAGTTATTAATTAGTCTAAATGATGTAACTAAACCTGATTAAATGGTAGCGGCGTTGGGTTCTTAATTAACTTCGGATTAGTTAATTAATCTCATTTATTTATTTGATTCACAGTTATATTTAAACATCGGGGGCAGGACATATAATGATTTGGGGTTTTGTATAATATTATTATATGGGTGTGGGTAATGTTGTTTCATATGGGAATTATATAATAAACATTAGTTAGTGGTTAATATGACTTTATGAATGTGAAATGCACGCTAAGTTTAAACATTTTAATCATACATATTTAAAACATAGGCTAAGTGAACATGTGAGTTTATATGGAGAGTGTTTTATTTTCCCTATGTAAAATAGAATTTTACTTACGAAAAGCTTTATTAGGGAAATGAATAACTTATAAAGGGGGTTGAATATTGATAAAGGGGCTTAAGTACTTAGGCATTATAAATTATTGGGCCAAGGGTTTGGTCCCTTCAAAAGTCAGAGAAATACTTTGAGCCCCTCTAACTTTGGTAATTACCTTTAGTAATTAGGGAATTAGTGAAGATTTAGGGGAGATGAGTAGGGAAGTTAATTATTTTTTACTTTGCTTGCTTGATTTGCCTTCCATGTGATACATACATTTGCTAGTGATGAATGTAAAAGATTTAAACATTTAAACTCATCATTCACTACATATTTATTCTGCAACCATCATCTACTTACCCTATCTACTTTACCCTATCATTTTCACTTCTTTATTAGGGTGCACTTAGACTGGAAAACCCTTATCAAACTTTCTTTTCTTTTACATAGTGATATCTATCTAAATCTACACTTATTACATCCAATGGATTAGATTAAACTATAGAGCTCCTTTTATTCACTCTACCTATCTACTTATCTGCCAAGATTAAACTGTTTGGTCAGATCTTTATTCTCTATCTCTACAACATGAAATTGAAAATATGAGTTAGTCCAGCTTAAAATATTTGACTATTCATGAATTGTGGCATAGGTGACAAGCTGCACACAATTCTATTATGCAAAAGTAAAAAAGTAGTGGCATTTAGACTTGCACACTTTCATGGTCTTTTCTTTTTGTCGGGGTTCATTTTCTTTCATTTTTTGACCTCTTTTTTATTCTTTTCACCCTTTTATTCTTTTTCTAGGATGTACCCTCTTTACATTTTTTAATTTTTTATTTTCTTACAAATATGGAAAACCTTTGCAACAAGTAAAGGTATGAACATATTTCAGAGTTAAACCAAGTCAATCATGATATATGACAGCTATTGGTATAGGGGCATAATAGTGGCTCCACTTGGGGATGGAATTTCCTGGTGGAAAGTCAAGAATAGTAGATCTGTGGCCTCTGAATGACTTTGACTGTGCATCACAATCTTCTTTTCCTTGCTATTTTATGTATATGTATGACAATAATAATTCTGAAGCTTAAGGTCTTCTCTTTCGGCTTCAACTCCAAAATCTTGTTGTCCAATCAACACTATGACATTACAAAAGATATAATATGTATTGTGAAAAACATGGTAAATTAGTAAGTAGGATGAAGGTAATGCTTCAACATCTGACCATTGATTGGTCCTTCTTCTTCTTCTGTACCATCTATCTCTTTAAGAAAATATGCATTATTTCCTTTGAAAGCATATATGATGTATGGTCCTTTCCCTAGGAAGTCAAACTTCCCATGTTTCTCCTTGTCCTCTCTTCTTGAATCCCATCTTAACACTTTATCTCCAAGGTAGAAATCTTTTGCCTTGGTTCTTCTGTCAAATATCTTCTTAAGTTTCTCCAGCAACACTTGGCATCTTTGGTACACCTCCTCCTTGGTTTGTTGCAAATTGATAGTCTTCTTTATCCTTCTTTGAATATCATTAGGTTCCATTTGAGTTTCTTGGAGTATTTTTATGACAGGAACTCCTAATGATGAAGCAAAAATAGCCTCCATGCTATATACTAACTCATAGGGACTGGTTCCAATGGTTTTTTTGGTTCTAAGCCTATCTTCTCACAAAGCATTGATCAATTTTCTGTTCCAAGTTTTCTTATTTTCTTCCAAAAGTTTTTTGATGATATTAATTAGACTTTTGTTGAAAGATTCTACCAGTCCATTCCCTTGAGGGTAGTAGGTTGTGGAATGGCCTAGTGTAATCTAATAATTTTTACAAAAACTAATCATTTTCTTTTACATGAAGGTTGCAGCCTTATCATTAATGATTTTAGTGGCATAACCAAATCTTGGCAAAATATCGGTCTCTAAGAAACCTATGATCACAGTGTCATTGGCTTGTATAGAGGGAATGGCCTCTATCCATTTGGTAAAATAGTCATTGGTAGTAAGTATCCATTTGTGTTGGCTAGAAGAGGGTGAATGAATTTCTCCAATGAAGTCAAGACCCAATTATTGAAAAGGTTTCTAGGTGGAAATGGATTTTAAGGGTAAGGGTAACAATTTTCTTTTGCCTTCAAACATTTGACATTTATGGCAAGAAGTTACAAATCTCTTCACATCTGCAAACAAGGTTGGCCAATAGAATCTAGCCCTTAAAATTTTGTCTGTTGTTGACTTCCAATAGAGATGTCCACCACAGTCGCCTACATGAAATTTTTGGAGAGCCTTGTTAGCTTCATCTTTTAATAAACAATTTAAAAAAATTCCTTCATCATTTTTCCAACAAAGAGTATTATCTGAGATGCAAAACTTTGAAGCTTTCATTTTCAAAAACCCATTCCTGGTTTTGGATAACCCTGGAAGAGCCTGCAAGTTTTGTAAAGCATAAATTACATCAGAATACTAAGGTGAGTCTAAAAAGACCTGGCTGATTTGTGGAGTCACCATCTCCTGCTCGTTATCCAGTTTTTTTATGTCTACGGCTTGAGAATTAGTTCCTGCCATGAGTTTAGCCAATCCTTGACCTTTTATTGGCTTGGTAGGTTTTAGCTCTATATCATACTCTAAGATGGTAGCTATCCATTTTCCTCTTCTACCATCAATTCCATCTTGAACTAGGGTGTCATTGACTACTGAATTAGGAACATAAGCTATCACATGAGAGTATAATGTGTTGACTCTAAAAACTTTAATTGCTTGTAACAGTGCAAAAGCTTATTTCTCCATTATTTTTTATTTTAATGATGCATCTCTGAGTGCTTTACTAAAAAAAGGTTATAGGTTTTTCACATCACTAATCATCCTTTTGTAATAAAACTACAGCTATGGTTTGTTTGGATAAAAAAGAAAAAATGATGAAATCTCTATCAAGTTGTGGATTTGTGTGCACTGGTGTTCTGGTCAAGGCCATCTTGATTTCTTCAAATGATTGCTTAGCCTCTACTATCCATTTGATACTTGAATCCTTTTTTAGCATGTTATTTAGTAATCTAATGAGTTCATCTAAGTTAGAAATGAATAGGCTTTAAAAATTTATCTTCCCTAAGGAAGCCTGAAGTTCTTTAATACTTCTTGGATGATGTATCTATAAAATAACTTCAATCCTAGAAGGGTCAATTCGAATGCCATCTTTGGAAATAATGTGACCTAAAAGTTTACCCTCCTCCAAACTGAACAA
This sequence comes from Pinus taeda, assembly GCA_000404065.3. Lineage (NCBI taxonomy): Eukaryota > Viridiplantae > Streptophyta > Pinopsida > Pinales > Pinaceae > Pinus > Pinus taeda. The sequence continues at coordinate 1,849 of APFE030699407.1, read as the reverse complement.
GGACTTCTTTGGATTCAAAGAAATGCCATATTTTCTACATTTTAAAAAGACTTGCCTAAGATGGTCCAAGTGTTGTTGATCTGATTTAGAAAAAATAGTTAGATCATCTAGATATATAACAAGAAAATCAGGGAATTTCTTTGGCAAAGGCAATGTCCATTGCTCTTTAGAAGGTTTCTCCTGCGTTTTTTAGTCCAAATGGAATTTTGATGTATATGAAAGTACCCCGTGGTGTTGTAAAAGTAGTTTTCTCTTAGTCATCAGGATGAACCAAGATTTGGTTATATCCTGATGTAGGTTTTAACCCCGTACAGAAATTACCTGCATACGAATTCTAAATCAAAGGAAAAATAAAAATGCGAGAGCA
>APFE030699401.1:0-12173 GCA_000404065.3 Pinus taeda | reverse complement strand
AACTGTATGCTTTCCCCGTGATATACTGTGTTGATATGTGTGATTGATGTTTCAATGTGCGCATGCGATTGTTTCTTAATTCCACAAAATTGATGATCAACGTAGAGGAGGTTATGTATTATGCATGCATTCCACAATAGTGTATAATCAGGATAATCTCTGTGAATAAGTGTCATATTATTCAAAATTTCTACAAAGTGGTCTTGGTAAATTTTATTTATATGCCTAGACTATGGCGAGAACTTCCCCTCAATTCCTCAAAATTTGGTAAGGAATAAGGTGAATTACAAGAAGGATAGGACGAGGAGGCACTCGTCCTTCATTAATGATACCCACCTAGACTTCAAGTCAGCCCATGTTCCTTGGTTCCTACAAGGGTTTGAACACAAGAGAATTGCGAGGTCACATTTTTGAACCTTTTCTCCAAACTCAAATTTATTGAATTGAATGACAATTATGGGAGTTTGTCCTAAAATTTATATCAACCAAGCTTATGCTTGGAGGTAAATTTTAGAGAAGTAAAACTACATCTAAAGTGCAAATGAGATACAATGTTAAATAAGTGCTCCAATAAGATCAACGACAGTGCTTCGAAAGTGAAATGCTTTAAATATATCAATAACAAGACACAACTTCACTTTCAATAGATCAAATTAGGATGTGTGTTTAAGAGTATAATATGATCAATAAATCCCAAAGAGACAATTATGAATTCTTCAATAAAGCACACGTAGATGAGATTTATAACTAGATCTAATTGTTAAGAAAATGATACTTCATCTAGAATACAAATGAGATCAAGAAAATAGTTACTCAAATGAAAATTAGATCAAATAGCCAATGAGATCACAAGAGCAATTAGATCAAGTTAGTAATAATGAAGTCTATATCTAACAATTACAAAGTGAATCAATTCAAGAGATTAGATATAAAATGCAATTAACATGAAAATTAAATTAATCCAATGGGAGCAAGAGAACAAGCTAGAGATTAGATCTAGAGACTAAGATAACAATGAAATGAAAACCAGGCTAAGAAATTAGTCACCGCCACAAGAAGTGCTCCTTTCAAATAAGGAGGTGGGATACCATAGGGAATGTCCCAAGCTCCCTCAGAAGAAAATATGTTTTCTATTAATATTACAAGAGAAGATCCTCTTAGACAATAAGAGAGGGTTTCAAATATCTAAGGAGGTATTAGAGAACTCTCCTAGAGATACAATGAGCCAATAGGGAATTTTACAAGGCTATAGCAACGAAAATAATGAAGTTTCCCCAATGATCAACTCCAAATCCTCCAAGGATTTTTTCTCAAACCCTAGTCGCTTCATGGTGAGAAAATGATGCATACAAGAGAGGAGGGACCTTCCACTTCTCACGACTAAGGGGAAGAAACCCTTCAAAAATTTATATTAATTTTTACAAGGCTTAATGAATGATTTCTTAAAATTTTAATTAAATTTATCCTCCAAATAAATAAATAATTTTCGCACAAGGAGAAACAAAAATCCCTTCTAGGCTTGCGGCCTAGAGAAGAAGGCTTAGGAAAATGGACAACCTCAATAAAATTATATATATAAATTTTAGAGCCTCTCCCAAAACGACTTGAGATTTTCTTAAAAAAATTGATTTTCTGCAAATATTCAATGTATATCATTCAATATCAAAGGATAAGGCCTCCTATGATTACATTTAAGAGAAAAATGCCTCTATATGAAAGCGGCTTGCCGAAAAAAATATAATCTCAAATTATTCAAGCTTCAAACAATAGATTAACTCCCAAATCGACTTGTAGAAGAGCTTGAAACCCTTAAAACCCTAGGCATCTAGGGTCTGCACAAAGAGGAAGAGGGTTTGATCAAATTTAAGTGTAATTATGACTTAAAAAAGATTTCAATTTCGTTTGATCTTCAAGTTTTCGACCTAAAAAAAGATTTGATGAATTTCTAAGCAAGCAACCCTCCTCTTTGAGATGGATCTGCGCAAGCCAAGAGAAACAAACACGTATATACAAGGAAAATCGGTTATATACAATGAGGATTAGAGATATATGAAAAATATTTACAAAATTTACAAATATACTCACCCAAAGAGATGAGTACGACTCCACTATTGGGTGCTAGAATATATATCTAATTTAGCTAGATTATTCAATTAAATCACAATATAGAGAAAATAGATAATATAAATAACTTTTTCACAAGAAATGGCCAAGAAACCTCTGAAACATTTTGCTATATAAGCCTTTGATATAAACGAAAGTAGGCTTTTCCACTTCTATGTCTCGGGAGTTGGTTGGTTCAATCAAAAACATCCCCAAACGCCCAAGATCTGATTCAATGAGAAGGATTTCTACACACTTCAGATACAATTTGTTAGATCACAAGGAGATAGATAACACAATGAAGAGAAAGGTCTAGGGGTTCAACCAAAAACCCACTAGAATGTTTAAATCAAGAGTGTTTATCTAAACTCAAATACTAACGTAAGATGCTTGCACACATAGTAGATCCACAAATTGGAAAGTGAAATAACAAAGATTTAAATTAAAAGCAGCAAATAATTAAGAAGATGAATAAAAAAAATTTATTTTAGCATAGAACATAGAAGAGGAACACCACCATGAATTAACCCCAAAGACTTCCTTTATTATTAAGAAAAAATATGGAGCTTCCTTAGCCAAGAGCTCGATTACAATAATCAAGAGACCACACTGATGATATAATGAGGAGCATGAGCATCCTTATATAGAGAAATTTAGAGAGAGAGACCCCTCCAAGTGGAAAAACGGCTAGGTCCATTTTGTTGCTCAACTTTTACCATAAAAAAATTTGATCTCCTTGAAAAACTCTTGCGCAAAACTTGGAAGGAAGTCGTTTTCCTTGAAAGAGGAGCTAGGTTGACCAAGATTTGATCTCGAATTGGTTTGGACCACGAGAATATTTTTCACATTTTTCTTCTTGAAAGACCATCTCCCTTAAAAATTCATTTTTCTGGGAAATTAGTTTATGGACCAACAAATTTCTTTTGGGACCTTTCCTTGCTTGATTTGTGGAGATTTATTGACTTTTTGATTTGATATTTTTCTTGGGAAGGTCCACATGCCATTTTAATTATTTTTCTACTTGGAGAGAGTTTTTATTCTCTCAATTTTTTTTTAAACTAATTTCCGACAAATTAATTGCCAATTTTTTCCAAAAATGAAAATAATACAAATTTGAAGGGATTAGACATATTTTTCAACCCTTAAAGTGTGTCTAGATAAAAAGTTAAGGTGTTGAGGTCTAATTTTGAGTAATCATACCCCTATAATTTTCTATAGACACCACTTTTTACATTTTATCTCACGTAATTATTAAAAATCCCAACCAATGGGAAATTTTATATAATAAAAATAGGACACTTATACTCATCCAAATTCCGTGAAACTTTAGATAGGATCTAGTATGTCATTTTACATTGACTCTATACCCTAGGACTCACCTAATACTCTACCATAAAGCCTCACTCTAGATTTAGGGAATGTGTGGGAGAAAAACTTAACCAGTTATTTAGTGTTGAGAAACACAAGTAATTAGCTAAGAAAAAAAATACTTCATAGAGTGAAAAATATACAGAAAAAATATTAAGCTGCCTTGGTTTATTACATGGATTTATATTCATCATACTAGAATCAATTTTACATCATCCCTGCAGGGTAGTAGAATTTGGGATTACAACTTGATGACCAAAAGTTACATGATGATGATGATGAAGTTTTGAAATTCTGACTTTCTGACCATGATGGAAAGCTTTAAAATATGATTTGGCATGGATTCTTTGAAAATTTATGTGGTTGACGCTTGAGTGGTCAACATTTGGCTCTATGTGGGGACACATTTCTTCATGAAGGAATTTGAGAATCCATAATCTGCATCCAAGCCACACAAATCACATAAGGAAGTATCCATTCTCATATATATAAGAAATCATCGTATACAATCAAATACTAGAATAAAAAAACTATTATAACAAATTAGAATACAAACTATTCTAATGACAAGAAATATAATCTAATCTAAGAACATGAAATGGAAACGCTAAAAAAAAAATCTATTCTAATAACTGAAATGACAAAGAGTGGGGTTAGAAATACAATAATGAGGATGCCTTGTGGCATCAAATGCCATCTCTGTAGAAAAAAATGAGCATTTTTCCATTTGCAGGTAAGTCAAGAGGTTCTCCATCCAATGTGCTCAAGTGAAATGAATTTTCTCCAAAGGGTCCTCTGATACTATAAGGTCCAAGCCATAAGTTGTCAAACTTCCCATGATTTCCCGACTTCTCATTCATGCGATCCCATAATAGTACCAAAACTTCCATCTGAAAAAAGTTTAAATCGAGAATATTTATCAAAATTTTTCTTAACTTTAGATTGATTTTTACAATTATGCTCAAAATCCTTTCTTTGAGTTTCATCCAACTCCACTATCTGATCAATTGAACAACATCTTTTTCATTAGTGAAATTCTAAAGGAGCTATTAAGATGGAAGCCTAAGGTGGATAGATAAAGTTACATCCAAGCCATAAAAAAGTTCAAAGGGACTCTTTCCGGTAGCTTTATTTTTTGTAATCTTGTCTGCTCATAATACATATTTGATTTTGTTATCCCAAGCTTGTGTATTGTCCCATACTATCTTTTTATAATGGTTGTAAGATTCTTATTACTAGACTCAACAAGACCATTACCATACGGATAGTAGTTTGATGAATGGGACAAAATAATGCCATACTTAAAACAAAAAGATGAAAACTCTTAAGAACTAAAATCTTTGGCATTATCAGTGGTAATATTAGCTAGGACCCCAAATCGAGTGATGATTTTATCTTCAATAAAGTCCATATCAACTTTTTTAGTGGCATTCTTTATAGGAATGTATTCAACCCACTTAGTAAGATAATTAGTAGCAATTAAAATCCATGAGTAGCCATTACTAGAGTTTTCACTAATTTTTCCAATGAAATCCAAACCCCAATACTGAAAAGGAGCCTCAACAACCACTGGTTGTAAGGGCAAGGCAACTAATCTGCTTCCCAGTGAACAATTGACATGATTGACAACTTCTATCAATTTTCTGCACATCCGAAAAGATTGAATGTCAGGTCCCTATAATACTAATGTATCCCTTATTGTTATTGTTGTGCCCATGTAGTCCCCATATTGTTATTATTATACCCCATAGAAGCCCACTATTTTTATTTTTGTGCCCTTACATTATTATTATTATGTAGGTTCTGATTATATTATGACCCCTTAGAATCCTATATATAGAAAGGAGGTTTTGTCATTTAAATCATCAAAGAATTGTTCATTTATGTGATGTAAAGGAGGTTTCCTCCTCGAAGAGGCTATTTTTCAAGTTGTTGATCTATGTTTTCTTAGTTTTTGTGAGTTGGTTGCCTAACATTGAAGGCTAATAATACCCAACTCTCAATATTTTGTGGGTGGTAGTCTTCACAGCAAAATTAACACTACAAAATCCTCCATGAAACTTAGAAATAAGCCTTTTCACTTCAAATTCTTTTATGCACCTAAGTATTATCCCTTCCAGATTTCTCCATCCAAGACCATCTTTCATAATGCAATACTTAGTTTCTTTTGACCTTAGATATCTTCTCTTATGAGAAACTAAATGGCAAGGACACATATGGTTTTTCAAATAATAAATGATGTCCTTATACCATTCAAGTTATCCTAACCTTTGAAGCTCAGGTGAAGTTAAAAATTTTGATAAATAATTTGGAAAAATTAGGCCTAAATCCTTTTCATTTCCTTCAGTCAAAAAATGAGCCAATCCTTGGCCCTTAACAAGCTTAGTGGGTCTAATCTCCAAATAATATTCTTGAATATTCATGACCCATATAACTTGAGTACCTAAGAAATCGGTTTGAGTTAAAATATCTTGAACCACAAAGTGTGGGACAAAAACAATTACTTTAGAATATCCCACATAAGTCATGAAATGATTAAGAGATTTTACCAAAGCATAAGCTTGCTTTTCCATAGTAGTATAATTTAACTTGGAAATATGAAGCGACCTATTCATGAATGCAATTGGTTGCTCATGACCTTCCTTATTCTTTTTAAGTAAAACACTCACAATAGTATCCTCTAAAGTGAAAGAGGTGATCATAAAATCCTTCGAATAATCTGGGACAACTAAGAGAGGAGCCTTTGCAATTGAACCCTTGATTTCTTGAAAAACATTCTTTCCTTCATCTTTCCATATAAACTTCACATCTTTCTTCAAGAGAATTTGAATAGGCTTAACCATTTCTATGTAGTTTGGAATAAACCTCCTAAGAAAGTTAACCTTTCCAAGGAAGGATTGAAGGAATTTAATATTATGAGGCAAATGAATCTTTTAAATGGCCTTAAATCTTTCAGGATTAATCTTGATCCCATATTTAGAAATGGGTGTAACCAAGTAACTTCCCTTCAATTACTCCAAACATCAAATTAGTAGGATTCAAGGAAATCCCAAATTCTCTACACCTGTTAGAGATCTGCCTGAGATGATCAATATAACTAATTCCATCCTTTGAAAATACAGTAAGATCATCTTGATATATTTCAATAAATTTTCCAATTAAAGCCTTAAAGGAATAATCCATAACCCTTTGAAAATATTATCCAACATTGGTCAACCCAAAAGGCACCCTTATATACTCAAATGTTCCCATGGTGTGGTGAAATTTGTATTATGCCAATCTTCTTTCTTAACCCAAACTTTGTTATAACCTGAGAAACCATTTAATAAAGACATCATGCCTGACCTCGTTACCCTTTGTAACATAGTCTCCATGTTAGTCAAACGATAATTGTCCTTCTTACATTCTAAATTAGGGTTTCTAAAGTCAACACAAAGTCTAATAGATACATTCTTCTTTCTAACAATCATCAAATTTGAACACCATGATGAATGTAAAGTATGCGAATAATTCTAGCTGTGAGCATCTTCTAAAGCTCCTTTTGAAATAAGGGGATCAACTTAGGATTGATTTTCCTAAGTTTTAGATGAAATGGTTTAAAATTTTCATCCTTCAATGGGATAGTATGTTCCATAACATTTTCTCTATAACCTTTTAACTCATCATGGGAAAATGCTAAAACATCGCTATATTCATGAAGTAAATAAATAAAAAATTTCCTTTCTTCTTCATTAGTACCTTTACCAATTTTAACAATTTTCGGATCCTCAACGATATCAATATTTAATTATATGAATTCCCATGGATCAATTTTCTTTTCTTCTTTCTTCTTTGTGACATTGTGCCTATCAAAGAGTTGCTCAAAAGCTACAATATTCCTGGTATTAGGATATGTTACATCTTCATACTTAGTAAAATCAGATCCCTCCTCCTTACAATTGACCTTAAAATATTCGAATTCATTTGACTTATTAAGGGAATAGAGCACATGAATTTCATCATAAAAAACCTACCAATGCTCAACATTATCAGGAATTGAAGGTCTAAAGATAAATTCCATCTTAACTTTATCATTAACCATTCCTTTAGACATCTACAAGATGGATGTTTCTACCAAAAGGTCATCAACATGGCTATTCTTATCTATGGTAATAGTCTCAATATTAAATGCATCAAATAGATCTATAGTGTTCCAAACTACATTTTGATATTTCTTGAGTCCATCATTCTTACGAGAAAACTTAGCTTTGACTTGTTGAATAACTAGATCAGAATATCCCTTAACACTAAGCACTTTAACCTTTAAATGTCTTGCCAACTCAATACCTAACAAAAGGGCTTCGTACTCAACCACTTTGTATGTCGCTTCAAACTCGAATATATTGGAAAAATTAAAATTATAACCAAGGGGAGATTTAAGCACCACTCCAACACCCTTACCATGCTTAGAATATGCACCATCGAAACACATATGCCATACTCGATTCTTCAAATCATCATCTTTTTCAACCAAAGGAACCATAATGTTAGACATGACATTACATTTCACAATGATTTCATATGTAATCTCATTATTTGGCATCTTGGGGTCTTCCACATGAAATATCCTTTCAGGCTCCCTATAAAGTATAACAAATCCATTGCTTCTATGTGAGGGAATAGTAGCGTAAGACTAATTCATTTGAATACTTCCTCCTAGATCGACAACCCACTTCCTTGATAGAAACATGCCCCAAGAATCAAGCACATTAATCATGACAATTTCCATGGTAATCATTATATCAAGATAAATAGACAAATGAACTTGCAAGTCCTTAATCAAACCATGAACTTCAATCCTCTTGGAATCCATGGAGAAAATGTTGTGATATGGTCTGGTGACTTTTAAGTTAAGATGTTCCATGACCTTCTTGGTCATGACAAAAGCTGATGCATTTGAATCCAACATGCAATTATACAAATGAAAACCATTAACAAGCAAGGTAATGTAAAATGACTAACGATCTTTATTATCTGGATCCACAATTTACAAATACACCGGAGCATCCTCTTCAAGACCTTTTCCACAAGGGGCATCGATACAAGAAGAATCAATAACCTTCAATATATTATACTTTTGAGAGGGGATATTTAATATTTGCACGACAGGAACCAATAGATTTTCATTATTAATCCAACCTACCAAGTCAATACTCAAACTAGGGCTAAAAGTTCTTAGGGAAATCTGAGTCTCACTTTGTTAATTATTTTTGCGTTGATAAGTTAACCCTTTATCCTTCACAATCTCCAAGACTTGTTTTGGAGAAGGCTTCTCTCCATACAACTTAGTAGCCATATCCTTTTCATCGTTAAAATTATTAATACTATAATAATATTGGAGCGTTTTCATATCATGAATTTTATCCACAATCTCCATCCAATCCTCCATAGACAAGTAATGTTATTTACCAACAAAATTAATTTGATTACTTGTTCTCACCATTCCATTGTCCATGGATCTTTTCACAACGGTGCAAGTAGCCTCATCATGATAATTATCACAAGGTATACAATATGGAAAATATTAATCAACAACATTTGCAGACTCAAGCAGATTTGGCAGTCTCAGCTCATTAGGAGGGCCCCTTTTCTGCCATGCATTATTACTTCTATTATTATGAAACTTATTTCCTTGAGAAATTTCCATGTTAACCAAATGATTCTGAAGGGCGGTCGTTTAATTCACATGATAAACTTACATGGTTTTAATGAGATGTGTCAATTATTTTATAGAATCATTCTTAACTTCTTTAACTTCTTTACCCCTCAATTCATTCTTTAAATTCTTATGGTGATCGATTATGATAATAATTTATATGTGTAACATTCACCATTAAAACTTATCACACTTACAATTATGATGTTTCCAGATCCGTGAATGTGAAACAAGTATGAAATGAAGGAATATATATCAGCGAAGCAAAGTATATAACTTCTACACAAGAAACCTCCATATATGAGAGCAAACACAAGCTAAAAAACCAAATCACAAGATATCAAACACCAATTAGCATATCTATAACCTATTCATATAAATCAACCAGGGGCAACGAGATGGATTGGCGAGCCAACCAACCAGCTCATGCCTCCTATAAAATATTTAAATAAAAAAGTAGTAATTAAACATCAAATACACAAATGATTGAACATTGAATTTGGCATAATATCCTTACATTAAAACATTGCCTAGTATTTTACATCATATGTCAAAATCTTAGGGTCCGATCAACCAAAGGGAGCAACACACATAAGTCTAAACCAACAACACGGAGTTACAATAGTATCACTAAATAGGCCAAAGGCCATGGTTTCTCTTTCTTATACAAATGACATTACAAATATGGGCTTTAAAAATGAAAATAGACATAGACAAACTATGTGTAAATCACAACAACCATGTGTTGACGGTGCTGGACCTACCAACATGTAAGGGGATCTCCCTGGTAAGAGGTCCCAATTAGACCTCAGACCATTTGGTGTAGGAGTTCCAATAGTGGGTCGTATGGTAATGCCTTGACCATGATTTCACACAGAGGCAAGTAAGATGTTCCTGTTGGTAGCAAGGGTGTGACATATGCGGTAAGTCAAGGAAGGTGCATGAATGGTCCTAACACATGGAAAGTGAGGTGAGTGCGCCACTTGGAAACTTGTGATAGCATGAAGTCAAGAAAGGAACACACTAGCAAAGATGCATCACAACATGGAAGGCAAGTTAGCTAGAAATCCAAAGTGATGGTTAAAGCAACAACACATTTCAGAAAAATTCATACATACATATATAGAAATATATACACATGCATGCAAAAGCAAACATATACATATATCATTTAGAGTACTCAAGATAGCTGAAATACAATACAACATATGTGTTATCACTTAGAACTAAAAGTTTGATGCATATAATTGCCTGTCCTAGTTTGATGACAAAGGTCTGTGTTAAAGTTGGTTTCATTTTATTTTTCTCACTTAAGATTTGGAGTTTTAAAGGTTTTTAACTTAAATCATACTCCACTCCTATTGATTCTCCTCAACCCATCATTATTCCATAGTCATGTCTTGTCTATGCCAAGTCACCGTGTCTTTTAGTGATTTCGCAGCGTAATCTTATTTGCCCATTTCGCAGCGCAATCATGGTCTAGCAGTTTCGCAGCGCGTCATGATTAAGCAGTTTCGCAGTGCATCATTAAAAATTATAACTAACAGTGCTGCGAAATCATGGGTTCGTGCATATCGCAGCGAATCTTTCCCGAAATGTCAAGTCCATAGGTGAGTCATCATTCGTGTCCACTCATGTCAGTCTGCGTACCTCTTGTATCATGTCTGAACGTTCATTTTCCACTACTCCACCAATAGAATGTTGATATGCACAGAAATATCATTCCCAAGAGATTTTACCGTGCATAAACCGTAATGATGGTCGTAAGTGCTGCATGAGTGACCAGTCGGCCGATTATGTAGTGAAGTGTTTCAATTTGAATTTCAAGCGAGGCTGATTTCAAGCGAGCCTGTTTACAAGCGAGGCTGAGTTAAAAAAGGAGCCGAATCACCATCTCAACTGGAGCTGTTAGAATTTGGCTGAGAAGATCTCAAAGGAAAAATGGAGAGAAAAGAGCACCGATCCGGTAAATGTCAGAGGAATGAACCTGAAGGCCTGGACATAACGTTGAGGGATGAAGGCGTGAAGAAAGCGTTCAAAGATGCTGGGTGCTGGAACTTTTGTAAAAAACTACAAGGAGGACATGCACAGGTAACTAAGGAATTTGCGCTAAATTTCACTGGTTTGAATTCAAAGATAGCAATGTTAGAAGTACAGGTTTCCCCAGAAGTAATAGCTGCTGTAACAGAGATCCCAAGAGGACGGGAAGAATGGTTCAAAAATTTTAAATTTGATATGAATCCTTGTAAGGAGTTTTTAAAAGAGGCATATGTAAATGAAGACTTAACAAAAGCAGTGCCCAGGGATTATGTCAAGGAACATTATGCTCTTCTTCTCACCTGCATACAGAAATATTTGACCTGTGAAGGAAGGTACAATAAGGTTTATTCTTACCAATTTAAACTGCTCTTGCATTTCACCGGGAAAGTCTCTATAGACATTCCGTTTTATTTATTTCGCAGTTTGAGTAAGATGTGTGATAAGGTGCAGCTGAGGAAAGAGGACTGTGAAACCTCTTTATTTCATCATGGTTTGATTAAGTTGCTAGTTTTAGATGGCCTCCAAAAGATAGGCAGAGACTGGAACTCATTTATTTTCATGGCTGGATTTCAAAGCAAGATTGGCCTTACTCCACAACCAGCCAGAGAATTCACCATAGCACAGCTTCAAAAGGAAGTGAGAGCTAAAAAGCAAATCAAGTCACAACTAAGAAAACCAGTGAAGCCACTAATCATTCAGGAACAACCTCAGCAATCAACAAAGGAAAAAACTCAGGGTAAGAAGACTGTACCTGAAACAAGCAAATCTGAAGCAGTCTCAAGGGTAAGGACAAGAAGCCAAATAAACAAGGAAAAAGGTAAAGCTGTAGCTGTTGAAGAGAGCCCAGTGTCTAAGGCAAGCTTGAATGATTTATTACAGGCCATTGAATTCGAGCAGTCTAAACCAGTTCAAATTGATTTGACACAGTCACCACAAGAAAGTATTAAGAAAACCAAGGCCTCAAAAA
>APFE030699399.1:75118-102246 GCA_000404065.3 Pinus taeda | reverse complement strand
CGCCTTAGAATTCAGCCTCTTTGAGGGGGAAACCTTCTTTACATTACATAAATGAACAATTCTTGGATGATTCAAATTGAAACCTCCTTTCTATATATAGGAGTCTAAGGAGTCACAATATAACCCAGCCGACCTAACAATAATAATATAAAGCCACAAAAATAACAATAGAGGGATTCTATGGGGCATAGTAATAACAATATGGGGACAATAGGGGCACAACAATATTAATAAGGGGTACAACTACAATAGTAATGGGTTAATCACTAGTATTATAGGGACCCAACAGCTAGTGGATGTTACTCCCAATGGGGAAGTTTGCTGGCTAACTTCTCTTTCTTCTCTTTGGTTGTCTGTAGTTTCTTCAACTATTTCCTCTTCTGAAAGAGGGTTCAGTCTTTATCTTTTTTTCCATCGCTGTCCTGTGGGTCCACTAGTAGGGGTGGTGGTTTCCCTATCCCTTTTTTTATTTCTTTCCTCATTTAGAGGATTTTGCAAAACTGGACTTTCTACTACATTGGTTTGAGTTGGAGGAGTTGGAACTTGACCCTGTTCTTTGGAAATTTCAGGCTAATTTGACATTGTAGGCTATTCTGTGGTCTCTACTTCCTTGCCTTTGGATGTTCCTGTGGTTAGAATGTTGACTTCCTGTGGATGCTATTGAGAGGTTCCAGCAGTGGATGCACTAATTGCTGATTTTTGAGACAGCTTGAATGGTACCTGCCCAAAAGAATCTAGGTCAAGGGTTTTCTCAAGATCTCTCATAGCATTTTCTATATTGACCTGCTCACTAACATCTTCTACTAGGGTCCCCTCTATCCATTCATCCAAGTTTGTAAACTGCTTAATTTGTGGGGTCCTATGGTGAATGTATGGGGATAACCTGTTCTTCATCCTTCTGTCACATATAAAACTGTTGGGGTCATATGGTACCCACCTAAAACTCTTTTGTAGTCTACTGTGATCTTCTAAAAAAATTTCAGCTTCTTTCCATGCATCCCTAGTGTTGATGACAAAAGGGCCTAGCTGGTTCTTAATTCTTAGCTGAACTTTCTTCTTGGCACCACAAAAATGGGCTAAATCTGCATTTATGATCTACCTGAAATACTCCAGTGCAAATAATCTCATGGGAACATACTTGGGTAACTTAAAAGGGCAAAGTTCACATCCATACATCCTGATTTCTGTGTGATTTTTATATAGGTACCAGTCACCTATCTTGTACTGCTTAGAGGCTGGAGAATCTTCTTCATGTCACCATTGATCCTAGGAGGGGAAACTCCTGTCAATAGAGTGGTTGTTGTATGTACAAATAGGTCAATGAACTCGCTATAAGTGTAAGGGGACTCACTGGTATTATGAAATATTGGACTCCAAAAGATAACGAACCTTGGATTTCCTTTAGTGTCAAGTTTCTTGATAGGGAAAGGAAAGTTATCTGACTGATAATATTACATAAGATGGTATATGAAAGAGGTGTATTTGAAAACTCCTTCCCTTTCCAAATTCAAGAATTGGTCATGGATTCTGTTGGCAATATAGGAGGCATAGTCATATCTGACAACAGGGGGCTGTCTTGGAGTAAAGATTGATAGTAACACTAGGGTGATATCATCAACATATTCACTAGAGTTAAATCCCATAATCAGGGATATCATATCAACAATGAGTCTTCCAGTTTCAGTGAAGCAAGTTTGTAGATAAGGAGGTGGACCTTTAGGTTGGTGCTTTGGTAACATGAAAATTTGACCAATATGGCATACTTCTGATTGGGGCAACTGAGATGCTTTTTCAAGTAAATATGCCATGGAAATAGGAGTGAGGGGCTGACTGGAGTTGAACTACAACATTTCATTGATGGATTGAACAGTTATGGGAAAAAGGACTGTTTGGCTTGGGGACATAATAGCTCTATGGTTAGGATCATAATTAGCACAACATTGATGAATTATGTCTAGGAAAACATGGACTGAGGGGAGGAAATACATGGGAAGGTTAGATTCCCAAAGTCCAAAAATGTCAGACTTATTCAGATAACTATCTCTGGCTTGGCAGAAGACCTAAAGATGGTTTTTATCACCAGATGGGTCTTTTATCTGAAAATATTTATCGGCTAGAGGTAGATAATCTAAGTCTTTTTGGGGAGTGTTCATGGGTGCTACATTCAGGGCTATAGGGGTTTCCATATTTGGTTCTTGTAGATTAAAAAATGGAATTGGGGGAATTCTGTGGAAAATAGGCAAGACATTAGGTTGAGGACTTTATATGGTGAACACAGACTTGGATTAGAACTGAATTTGGCCCTTTTTGTAGAATTTTCAGTAGAAAACCAAAATTATAGGGTTTGAGTGTAAATTGGATAAATACCTGTATCAAGGAAGTGAACAGTGCCAAGACGGAAGGATAACGGGTTCCGGGTTGTGTCGCTGCAAGTTTCTTAACCAGGTGGTGGTCTGAAGGCTCGTGTAGTTGACTTGAACATTATTTTGCATGGGAGCATGGGTCGCAACATATAACAGTGAAAATGACATTTTCTTTGTTTTATTTAACAAAATCAAGGTTGGCGGGGATTTTTGGATTATCGGGTGACTGACGTAGGCGGGGAAATGACGTTTTGTCATTTGTGGAGGGTGGTAAGTGGTACGTGATCGCACCGCTTTTGGAGTTAAGCGGTATCGGGTGGAGGGCGAGCGATCACATCGAATGCACAACGCGTGGCGGAGGTACGGGTAGAAAACCGCCTAGTGATCGCGAGTTAAAGCGCGGTCACCAGGGGGCGCGATATTGATATCGACCGTTGGATGATGAAAGAATGATCAGACGATGAATGGGCAAGGGATACAGCGGGGCTTTACTGCGGCGGGCCCAATATAATTAATAGCTAATTAACTATATCGGGGTGATCGCAAATGGATAGGTAGGTTATTAATTAACCAAGAGGGTTAACTAATCTCCTTTGTGCGGCGGGAAATTAAGGTTCTTAATGAATTACAGATTAACTCATTAATCCTTTTTTAATCGTTGATTATGGTTGTATTCAACTGGGGGCGGAATATATAACATGTTGGGAATATTTAATATATTAAATAATATGGGAAGGAGTGGAACTTTTATTTGGGAGTTATATAATATGTGTTAATAGTTAATATGACTATGAAGTGTAAAAGTGCCAAGTTAAAACATTTCATGTATATATTTAAACTTAGGCTAAAGATAAAAAAGGGTTTTTTTTAGGTGATATTGTGCATTATTCCTAAGTAAAATAGGATTTTACTTAGGAAAAACTTTATGAAATGGAATGAATGGTTTATGGATGATACTAAGTACTTAGGCTTTTTTTTTAATTATTGGGCCGACGGTTCGGTCCCTCCAGAAGTTAGAAAAATGCTCTGAGCCCCTTTAATTTTCAAAGACCTTAATACTTTAGGGGGAATTAGTAAAATCTTTAGGGAAAAATGTGAATGGAAGTTAGTTATTTGACCTTGTCTTGCTTGAACTGCATCAAGTGTAATGTCTGCCTTGCACTTGTGATAAAAGTAAAAATTAACACATTTAGAGACATTATCCATCACAAGTGATTCTGGAACACCATCTACTTACCCTACCTACTTAGCCTGACACTTTTTCTTCTTTATTTGGGTGCACTTAGACTGGCAAACCCTTATCAATCTTCTTTTTCTTTTACATGGCAAGCATACCTAAGTTTACACTTATTACATCCAAGGGCTCAGATTACACTGTTAAGCTCCTTTCTATTTACTCTACTTATCTACTTATCTGCCAAGTTTACACTGTTTGGTCAGATATTTATTCACTATCTCTAAAACATGAAATTCAAATGTGAACTAGCCAGCTGTTTGGCTATTCATGAATTGTGGCATAAGTGACAAGCTACACACAATTGTTTATTACAGAAAATGAAAAAGTGGTGGCATTTAGACTTGCACACTTTCCTCGTCTTTCTTTGTTTGGGGTTCATTTCTTTCACTTTTTTGATCATCTTATTCTTTTCACCCTTTGATTTTCCTTTTAGGGTATACCCTCTTTAAACTTTTTAAATTTTTTGATTTTTTGAAAATATGGAAAGCCTTTGCAACAAGAAAAGGTATGAACATATTACAGAGCTCATCAAGTCAATCATGAAATATGACACCTATTGGTATAGGAGCATAACATGCTACAAATCAAATATCAAAGTCTACTCCAGAATGTCAAAGGTCTGCTCGAAATTAAAGTTTTCTCTGAATTATGTTAACAAGTACCAAAAAAATGCTTCCTAAATCTTTAAAACTTGCATTAAGATCCTTATATTAGATTCAACCTTAAACTCATCCTAGGCCATCAGAAATATGCCTTAGGATTACAGGTTCAGATGCCTCAGAGTCTGCATAAATTCATCTTGTTTGAGGCTATAATAGAGATTCAAACTTGTGGTAGAAGAGACCTAAAATAGGATGAAACAATGCCTCAAAGGGAGGTCGAAAAAGGGTCTTAGATCATGCCTCCTTTTACTTGAAAAAAATACCTCAAACCTTACACATACCACAAATGCGAGTTGCCTCGGAGAGGCCAAAATCAGTCTTAGATAGCTGCCTCATATCTCCTTAGCTTCAAGACTCATACTTCTTCAGGATATTGGAAGTAAACCTCAGAAAACCAAGCCTGAGTGTCTGAATTGGTTCTTTGGATAAGGCCTCAAAATAGTCCTATATTTTATCCATTGGACTTGGCCTAAACATTGAGAGTATGACTCAGATTATCCCTTTAAATAATGTTGAACACCATGCCCTTTCCACAATTTTATCTTTAAGAAACTCGAGAAGAGTATGTTTGTCCAAAACTTAGAAAAATATTTAGAACTTATAAATTCATCTCCTCCAAAACTATGTTCTATCTTTGCCCAAAATTCTCCATTTGTTGGTCTCCAATAGCTATTGTCATACCAAAGATATCTATTGGTCATATTCTAATATAGTAGCAATCCATTTCTCTCTCTTTCCATCTGGACCATCCTGAGTTAGGATATTATTGACTACTGAGTTGGGGAGATAGGTTATTATGAGAATATAAAATGTAAACTCTAAAATCTTTGATAGCTTTGAGTAAAGCAAAGGCTTGCTTTTCCATTATATTATATTTTAAGGGGGCATCTCTCAGGGCTTTGCTAAAAAGGGCAATACATTGTTCATAACCTTGATCATTCTTTTGCAGTAGAACTGCAGCAATTGTGTGTTCTAAAGCAAAGGAAAATATAATGAAATCTCTATCAAACTTTGGACTGATTAAAACTGGTGTTTTTTTAAGACTAGCTTAATATCTTCAAAGGATTTCTTAGCCTCAATGGTCCATTTTATGGTTGAATATTTTTTCAACATATTGTTTAATGATCTAATTAATTCTGCTAAGTTAGAAATAATTCTCCTAAGAAAGTTAATTTTCCCTAAAAAGGCTTGTAATTCCCTAATGCTCCTAGGATTTTGTATTTGTAAGATGGCTTCAATTCTTGCAGGATCTATTCAGATACCATTTTTAGAGATTATATGGCCTAATAACTTTCCCTCTTCTAACCCAAATAAAGAGTTTTTGGGATTCAAAGAAATTCCATACTTCCTACATTTGATGAAAACTTGCCTTAGATGATCTAAGTGTTGTTTATTAGATTTTGAGAATACAGTGATTTCATCTAAATATATTACTAAGAAGTCATGAATTTCCTTAGCAAAAGCTATGTCCATGGCTCTTTAGAAAGTGGCCCCTACATTCTTTAATCCAAAAGGCATCTTCACATACATGAATGTGCCCTAAGGAGTAGTAAACACAGTTTTAGCCTGGTCATCTAGGTGAACTAAAATATGAATGTAACCAGAAAACCCATCCTGTCATAAATGACAGATTTTTGAAGGAATGAAAAAGCTTTTACCACTGCCCCTAAACCAATCTCTACTGAAGCACCTTTTCAACAATGGGGTCTTGACTTCATTGGTGAAATCCATCCACCTTCCTCTACCCAACACAAATGGATCCTCACTGCTACATATTATTTTACCAAATGGATAGAAGCCATACCATCAAGGCAAGCCATTGACACTGTTATAATAACCTTCCTTGAGGCCAACATCCTATCAAGATTCGGGTGCCCAATCAAAATCATCACTGATAATGCAGCAACTTTCAAATCTAGAAGAATGATTGATTTCTGTAATAAGTATCATATAACCCTGGGCCACTCCACAACTCATTACCCTCAAGGAAATGGACTAGCAGTGTCCTTAAACAAAAGTCTGGTAAATATCATCAAAAAATTGTTAGAGGATAACAAGAAAACATGGAACAAAAAGCTAATAAATGCCTTATGGGCAGACAGGCTAACCACAAAGAAATCCATTGGTACTAGTCCTTATCAATTAGTTTGTGGAATGGAAGTTGTTTTCTAATCTCCCTTAGGAACACTAGTGATGAAGCTGCTCCAAGAGTTGTAGGTTGAACCAAATGACATCCAAAGAAGAATCAACCAAACAATTCACTTACAACAAACCAGGGAAGAAGTGTACATCAGATCTCAAGTTGTGCAAGAAAGGATCAAGAAGACTTTCAATAAAAGGACTAAGGCAGAAGAATTTTACCTAGAGGAAAAATTTCTAAAATGGGATTCAAGGATAGAAGATAAAGGTAAACATGGGAAATTTGATTTCCTATGGAAAGGCCCATATATCATTTATGCTTTTAGAGGTAATAATGCTTTCTTCCTCAGAGAAATGGATGGCACAGAAGCAGAAGGAGGACCAGTGAATGGTCGAATGCTCAAACACTATATTGAACCTAATTACTAATTTCACTGATCATTTGTACATACTTTGCTTTCAAAAAGTCTATAGTTTATTGGATGGTGATTTTTGAAGTTGAAGCCCGAAGAGAAGGCCTTAAGCTTCAAAAGTGTTACTGTCATAAATAGTAAATAATGTAGAAACATGAAAAGGAAAAGTTATAGGGTAACATCACAACAATTCAAAAGGCCATTGGTCTACAAAGTTCTTCACATTTCACCAGGAAATGCCATCCCCAAGTGGAGCCACAGTTAGGTTCCTATATCAATAAGAGTCATAATTTTTAAATGTTTGAGATTAAATTTGTAATATGTACATACCTTTGCTTTCTGCAAATGTTTTCCATATTCAAAAATAAAAAAAATGTAAAGAGGGTATGTCCTAAAAGAAAAATCAAAGGAAAAAAAGAATAAGAAAAGGTCCAAAAAAGTGAAAAATATGAACCCCAAAAAACAAAAGACCATGAAAGTGCGCAAGTCAAAATGCCACTACTATTTACTTTTATGCATAATAATGATTGTGTGCAGCTTGTTATTCATGCCACAATCCATGGTAATCAAGCTATTTAATCTTGATTATGCCACGCTTTAAATTTCATGTTGGTAGTTAGAGAATAAAATCTGACCAAACTGCTTAATCTTGGCAGATCATTAGATAGATAGAGTAAATAAAAGGAGCTCAATTGTTCAATCTGAGCACTTGGATGTAATAAGGTTAGATTTAGTTAGTTTACTATTGTAAAGAGAAAGAAAAATATTTGATAAGGGTTTGCTAGCTCAAATGCACCCTAATAAAGTGGAGAAAAAATGGTGGGATGAGTAAGTGGGTAAATAGTAGAAAGGTTGCAGAAGTATGATGATTGATTAGACAAAAGCACATTTATCATCTTTCAACATGTATTTCAAATGTGAATGGGCAATTAAGCATGCATAAGGTTTACAAAGTCAATTAATTAACTCCCCCCATTCATTTCACCCCTTTACTTTACTAATTTCCCATAAATAAATTCTAAGTACTTAAATCCTTGAAGTCAAATAGGCTCAGAGCATTTCTCTGACTTCTGGAGGGACCGGACCCTCGGCTTAATGACTTAAAGACAACAAGTACTAGATTCCCCCTCATCAAAAATTCATCTCCCTTTATTCCCCCTCATTTCCTAAATAATACTCTTTTTCTAAGGTTAAAATACTTTTACCTAGGAAAAGTATTTATCCCCCCATATAAATCATTTTCATATCAAAAACCCACAAAAACACCATATCCTAAGTATTTATGTTATCATGGGAAAAACATTAAAACATGAAAAATCATATACTTAGAGTATTGTGCCCCTTTTCGCTCATTTTATTAATTACTAATTTTATTTATTAAATCCCGTAAATAAAAACCCTTTTTCCTCGTATATAATTAACTCCCGCATATTAACTAACCCTATACCCTAGTTTAAAATATAAACTATAATTTCAACCAAACCCAAAAAACCCTCTAACTAATCGATTTGTGATTAAGTTAAATAATCCCCTGTTTAAACTCATCATAATGATCTTGACACCTTAACCCCACTTTAATTCTTCATTAACTCAAAAACCCCTCACTAAATCACCCGCCGGGCCCTCCACTAACCTCTGTGCAGCTTCCATGCCTGATCACCATACGATTGCCTCCCTCCACATCCAATGGCCCTTACCCATATCGGGCGGGCCCGACGTCCGAACAATACCCACTCGATAAAGCTGTTTTCCGCTAGGCTCCTCATGCTATGTGTCATTCAACGTATGGAATTAGGCGGCCTCCCCCCAATACCACTGAACACCCAAAAGCAGTGCGGTGGATGTGGGGTGTGGAGCCTGATTATCTTATGTATACTAAGGTATCGCCGCATTGGACCCCAGTTTGTAATGGGGCGACAATGCCGCCCATAAAATATTCGTTGCAGGGGGGGTCCGGGGGGGTTGCGACCTTTGGGAGTCCCCCCCTGGCGGGTGGATCGGAGGCAGTGCCCCTGAAGCTAAGAATAGATGTAAAATTGCCTTGTAAAATGTTGTAATTTCGTAGTCAATCTAGGCTGTTCATTAGGCGGAGATCTGACGGTAGAAGTTATGTTCAATTTAGGGATTTTTCCCTAGAAGGCAATCCCTCGCTATATATGACATAATTATATTGCGTTTATATATATTTGTATTCTGAGTGAGGAAGAGAGAGGATATTGAGAGCAAAGAGGGAATTACAATGGATTTGCTATAGGTTGTATCTCTTCAGTTTGCTGGATAATATAAAAAGAAGGACTGACTGTTTCTCTGTGGACGTAGCCCAAACTGGGTGAACCACTTATATATGTGTCTCTCTTGTTTTATGCGTTTTCTGTGTTTATATTTTTGTAATATTTTATGTATTCCATTTCTCTATAGTATATAATTCTCTAACAACTAGTATCAGAGCCGAAGGTCTTTTTGGCTGATAAACTCGCAGGAGAGAAGGGTTCCTGGTTCGAGTGGCAGCACAGGCAGAAGATGGTAGGTTTAGGGTTGAAAAATTTAACAGCCAAAACTACCAGTTGTGGAAGATGTAGATGGAAGATTATTTGTACCAGAGATATCTGTACCAACTATTGAGCAGAAAGATAAAAAGGCTGACTAATATGACAGACACAAAATGGGATATTCTCGACAGAAAAGCACTTGGAACAATACGGCTGTGCCTAGCGGCGTCCGTAGCATTTAATATTTCAAAGGAAATGACGACAAAGGGTTTAATGTCGACATTGGCCAAACTATATGAAAAACCCTCAGCCTCAAATAAGATATTTCTTATGAACATTTATTTAATATGAAGATGTCAGAAGGTGGATATGTTGCTGATCATTTAAGTGAGTTTAATATAGTTACCAATCAGTTAAGTTCTATAGGGATAACTTTTGATGATGAAGTTAGGGCTCTTTTATTTCTGTGCTCATTGCCAGAAAGTTGGAATGGTTTAGTATGGCCATTAATAAATCTATCTCTAGATTTAGTACTTTAAAGTTTGATGATGTTGTCGGTGCAATCCTTAGCGAGGAAATGCGACAAAAAAGCTCTAGTGAGACATTAGGAAATGCTTTGACTGCAGAGACTAGGGTAAGAAAAATGGAAAGAGGAAAGAGCCCTGGATATCGTAGTAAGTCAAGAAAAGGTAGATCCAAGTCCAGATCGGGGATAGTGTGCTGGAAATGTGGGAAGAAAGGACACCTGAAGAAAGACTGCAAGTCTCGAAAAGGAAAAGAAGGAGATGCGCATCAACAAAATAATCATGAAGTGAATGTAACAGGTGATGTGTTGCAAGATGCTTTGATTCTTTCATTAGAAAATATTATTGATGCCTGAATGGTAGATTCAGGGGCCTCATTCCATGCCACACCTAATAGGAAACATTTTTATGATTATGTTCAAGGAGATTTTGGACAGGTTCGATTAAGTGATGATAAACCCTGTAAAATCATTGGAATGGGTACAATTTTCATAAAACAGTAAAATAGAAATTAATGGCTATTGAAGGAGGTAAGGCATGTCTCAGATCTAAAGAAAAATCTAATTTCAATAGGGCAATTGGGAGGTGAAGGTTACATAACTACTTTCACAGATAAAACCTGGAAGGTCACTAAAGGATCCTTGGTAATAGCGAAACGAGGAAAGGTTGGTACATTGTATTTATGCAATGGTATTTCTAATTCTGTTAATGCTTTAACCTCTACAAGAGAAGATACGTCATTGTGGCATCATAGGCTCGGGCACATGAGTGAGAAAGGGATGCATATTCTTCACTCAAGAAATTTGTTACCAGGTCTGAAGCAAGTTGATTTAAAATTCTGTGAGAATTGTGTTTATGGAAAATAGAAGAAAGTTAGATTCCTTAGAGTTGGAAAAGAAAAGAAAAGCGAAAAATTAGAGCTTGTGCATACAGATGTATGGGGAACTGCTCAGGTATCATCTCTTGGTGGCTCTCATTATTGTGTTACTTTTATTGATGATGCAACTAGAAAAACCTGGATTTATTATATTCGAAATAAATATGATGTATTTGATATGGTGTTAATGATTTTGGTTATCGCTTTTATGACTATGAAAAAAACAAAATCATTAGGAGCAGAGATGTCATATTCAATAAAAAGGTTTTGTATAAGGATCAGCTACAGGAAAAGAAATAGGAAAAAGAAAATAGAGAATACACAGTGCTTGACAAGATCCCAGGAAAAGTGATGGTGCCTGAAAATCATAATGATCAAAAGCCAGAACAACAACCACAATAGCAACAAGCACCTCAAACACCTGAAAGTGGTGTTAGAAGATCTACTAGGATAAGCGGACCCCCTGAACGATACTCTCCTTCATTATATTATGTATTGTTGACTGATTTTGGTGAACTAGAATGTTATGAAGAAGCAGTGCAGGTAGAAACCAGGAAGATATGGGAGCAAGCCATGAAAGAAGATATGGAATCCTTAGCACATAACCAGACTTGGGACTTAGTCAGGTTTCATGTAGGTAAAACAACATTGCAGAATAAATGGGTTTACAAGTTGAAGGAAGACGGTGGAGGTAAAAAAAGGTATAAAACTAGACTTTTGGTGAAAGGGTTTACACAGAAAAAGGGTATGGAATTTGATGAGATATTTTCTCCTGTTGTTAAAATGACTTCAATCATAACTATTTTAAGTCCAGTAGCAGCTGAATATTTGCATCTTGAGCAGTTAGATGTAAAGACAAGCTTTCTCCATGGGGATTTGGAGGAAGAGATATATATGCAACAACCACAAGGATATGAGGTAAAGGGAAGGAGAAACTAGTGTGCAGGTTGAAGAAGAGCTTGTATGGATTAAAATAGGCTTCAAGGTAGTGGTATCTAAAATTTGACAGGTTTATGTCTGAACAAGGTTATACTAGATGTCACTCTGATCATTGTGTTTATCTCAAAAGGCAAAATGATGGCAGCTATATTATATTGTTATTGTATGTAGATGACATGCTTGTTGCAGGTTCTAACATGCAGGAAATAAATGCACTGAAAATAAAATTGGCAAACTCATTTGCAATGAAGGATTTGGGTGTTGCAAAACGAATCCTTGGTATGAGAATAACTAGAGATAGGAAGAATTACAAATTAACATTTTCTCAAAGTGAGTACATAGAAAAGGTGTTGAAAAGTTTTAATATGCAGAATGAAAAACCAATTAGTATACCTTTGGCTATCCATTTCAAATTAAGTAAGGAGGAGTGTCTCAAGACTCAAGAAGAAATGACTCATATGTCTAAAGTTCCATATGCATTAGCAGTTGGAATCTTAATGTATGCAATGGTTTACACAAGGCCTGATATTGCACATGCAGTGGAAGTTGTAAGCGGGTACATGAACAATCCAGGAAAAGAACATTGGATGGTGGTGAAGTGGATTCTCAGGTATTTGAGAGGTACCACAAATCAAGTATAATGATTTGGTGGTTCAAACATTGCTCTATAGGGATATGTTGATGCAGATATGGTGGGTGATAGAGATAACAGGAGAATCACAACAAGATATGTGTTCATTGTAGGTGGAACAACTGTTAGTTGGTTCTCAAAACGCAAAATGTTGTTGCACTCTCAACAACAGAAGCAGAGTATGTTGCTTCTATAGAGGCTAGTAAAGAAATGGTTTGGTTACAAAGGTTTTTGGATGAATTGGGTAAGAAGCAGGAGTTGGGAAAGTTATACAATGACAGCCAGAGTGCCATACATCTTGTAAAGAACTCTGCATTTCATTCCAAGACTAAACATATACAACTCAAGTACCATTTCATACGGTCAACGTTGGAAGGTGAACAGTTGAAGCTAGAAAAGATACACACTAGCTAGAATCCTGCAGATATGTTAACAAAAGTTGTAACCAGGGAGAAACTGAGAATTTGCTCAGTTTCAATTGGTCTTCAAGTACGATGAGGAAGATGAGAAACAGTTAAGTCCAAAGTGGAGTCATTGTCCAACAAATGAAGCAGCAGTGGAGTTTCCATAATCAGTCTCCAAGTGGGAGATTGTTGGGTGTGGAGCTTGATTATCTTCTATCTTCAAAGGTATCGCCACATTGGACCCCACTTCATAAAGGGGTAGCAATGGCGCTCGTAAAATATTCGTTGCAAGGGGGGTCTAGTGGGGGGGCGGTTGCGACCTTTGGGAGCCCCCGGTAGCGCCCCCGAAGCTAAGAATAGATGTAAAATTGCCTTGTAAATTGTTGTAATTTTGTAGTCAATTTGGGCTGTTCATTAGGCGGAGATCTGACGGTAGAAGTTATGTTTAATTTATCGTTTTCACTAGAAGGCAACCCCTTGCTATATATGAGGGAGTTGTATTGCATCTATATATATTTGTATTCTGAGTGAGGAAGAGAGAGGAGATTGAGAACGAAGAGGGAATTACAGTGGATTTGCTATAGGTTGTATCTCTTTAGTTTTCTGGATAATATAAAAAGAAGGATTGGCTGTTTCTCTTTGGACATAGCCCAAACTGGGTGGAACACATATATCTGTGTCTCTCTTGTTTTATGCATTTTCTGTGTTTATATTTCTACAATATTTTATGTATTCCATTGCTCTGTAATATATAATTCTCTAACAATGTAAACCACTTACCGCCTGTCCGCTACGTGACAAAATAGTTACTGTTCACCCCGCTACATGACAAATGACCACTCTTCACCCGTACCCACCAAAATTGACTTTTGCACATAAAGCCAAAAACCCCAAATCATTTGTTTTTATTGTTTCTCAATTGTAAACCTCCATGAACGCACCTGTGAACATCGAAATTGTCAACCTATGTCCAATTGTACCCTAAAGATGCCACAGAGAACCCAGTTCACTTTCTAGCCTACACAGAGCCTTTTCGACCGTTCACAGTTGCCAAATGCGCTGTTCAGAGCTAGTTTTCCTTAAATTCTAGGTATTTAAGCCATAATTCACTGGAAAGCCTGTCAATTTGAGAACCAATTACTGAGTTTTATTAGTTAAAGTAAAAAATTAATTAAAGAAACTTAGGCGACTTAAGCTTAATCTGTATTTAACCACCATTGCCCTAAAGGATTGAAAATCACCTCCCCCACTCTCAAATCTGCAAGAACTGAGAATGGCTACCCCAATTGCCATGGATGTTAGACCTATTTCCACTCCTCATCTAGACCTAGACCACCTACCCCTAGCTGATAATGATTTCTAGATAAAGGACACCTCTGTCCATAAATCCCTTCTCAAACTATATTTCCGATACAGAGACCAATACCTGAAGCATGCTGATAAAATTGGTTTTGGGAGTCCAATTTTCCCAAGTTCCAATTCTCCGAAGTTCACATTTTCCTAGAAATTGTCCATACTGCCATGCAAATTATATCCCCAGTCAAAGAGCAGTGATGTCCCCTAACTAGACCATATTTTTCACCATCACTGCTAAATCTATCAACGAGATGCTACAAATCCAGCCTAGCGAAAACTTGACTCCTCTCTCCATTGGAGATCTGTTGGACTTATTTCCCAAGCTTAGCCCTGCAAGATTGGCCCAAATAATCCAAAACTTCATCAAAGAAGAGAAGTATACCCCCAAAGATCCTCCTCCATATGTGTATACCATATTTTCCCCATTTGGCCAGGACATTGTAGCAATGATATCTAGTGTCCTAGGTTAAACCACCAATGAGTATATAGATGAAATCATCCTAGCTTTCATGTCCATCTTCGCTCCAAGACAACCTCCTGCTGTCATTTATGATTATGCGAAGTTTATAGCCGATAGAATGCATGACCAATTCCTTAGGATGAGTAATGAGTGAGTCTTCAAGTATTCCTTTGTTTTGTATCACTTTTTTCTATACTACCAAGCATATAAGTTTCCCTTTACTCTCTAGAAGCTTGACACAAAAGGTCACCCTAGATGAGTAATTTTTTGGATCCATTGATCCATAAATATCACTCCCCATATTCATACGCAGACTTCATAGAACTATTTGTACATCCCATTATGAGAATGCTGATAGGAAGCCCTCCTCCAAGAATCAGTTCAGATATAAAGAGGATCCTGCAACTCTCAAAACAATCCAAAGTAGGCGATTGGTACTTGTACCAAAACCACACTGAAATCGGGATTTATGGCTGTGAGCTGGCCCCATACAAACTAACTAAATACCTCCCAATGAGGTTATTTTCTCTGGAGTACTACAGGCAGATAATAAATTCAGATGAGGTACACTTTGTTAAATCCAAAAAGAAAGCCCAGCTCAAGATCAAAGACCAGTTAGGTCCCTTTATTTGTAATAGGAGAGAAGCTAGAAAGGAGGCAAACCTAATCCTTCAAAGATTAAAACTAAAAGAGAGCCTCATATGGAGATATGATCCCTTGGTTTTCATCTGCAAAAGAAGGCAGAAAAACAAGATGGCTCCCTATATTCATCACCCATCCCTAAGATAGAAAAGTATTCCAACCGATTGCAATGGGTGGAAAACACTTTAGAGGACAAGGATAGTACTGAAGTTGCTACGGGAAACACATTAATTGATCTAGAGAAATAGCTTGATGAGGGTTTTTTCCTGCAGGTGCCAGAAGAATCACAGGTACCAGAGGGATCAAAAGTGCCAGATCAAACAGACATACCAGAGAAATCAAATAGGCCAGAAACCACCATGAGTACCCCTCTAGTTCTATATACTCTTCTAAATGAGGAGAAAAGCCTCAAGAGAAATAGGGAAGGGGCCAGTACTTTAGAAAGAGCAACATCGCAAGCCTATGCAGAGACAAGCCAGGCTAAGAGACAAGAGTGAATCCTGTCTCTGAATAAGAATATACAGAGGAGACAACTGAGGTTACAAGCACAGAAAGAGATGGGAGCATGCATGTCACTCCATCTGGAGGCATCCTAGAACCTTCCACATCACACACTCAGATGTTGGAAAGACAACAAAGTGTTGAGATCCTCTTTCAGAATGCCCGTAGATAAAGACCAAGACATTAAGGAGAGATACAAAGAAATAAAGGCTAGAAATGAGAGGCTGAAAGCCCAAACCTATGCACAGTATCTGAAGATAACCCCTACCACTAAAACAAGGCTTATGTCAGCCTTTGATGTCAAAGAGGGGCAGATGAAAATGACCTTCATTAAGCCGACCGCTCAGCCACCAAGGGCAGCAACAGATTTTAAAAGCGTGGATTTTGAAGTACTGGCAAGGGATATTCATCCCATTGACCACATTGAGATGCATAAGAAAATAGGTGAGATGATTTATTCTACATTGACAGGGAAAGCCATAGCAGCCCACCAATTGCATAACTCTTTAAACAATATGTCAGCTCAGTTTCAGTTGGAGAAGGCCTCCTCACAGGCCAAAGATACAAGAATCAAGTCCTTAGAGGACTTAGTGATAGAATTGGGACATGATCCCAAGGATGTGAAAGCAACATAGCAGCTAATTAAAAAGAAGAATGATGACATTACTGCACTGAAGAAGCATCTCAAAATTCCCTAGCTGCATCACCCTCAAACAATGGAAGTCCTAGAAGCACAATAGGGACATGAAGAGCTTATGGACCTAGTCCTAAAGCTAAATGATCAGCTTAAAGAAATAGAGAAGGACTTGGACACTTTGATTCAATCCAAGCCAAGTGACCTAGCCACAACTCCTAAAACTTTCATCCCCACAGTATCAACAATAGTTCCTTCCACAATGGCAGCATCATTGGCACCTACAGCTCCACCTGCCACAACACTGCCAATTACAACTGAGTCCACTACAATAGCAAGTACATCAAATGAGAAAACATCAGAACTGGTAAAATCTATGGAGGAGATGTCCATCCAAGCTATATAACTCAAAATATTAAAGGATAAAGTGGCAAGTTTGGAAACTGATTGCAAACTTGCCCAAATTCAGCAAAGAGAAGAAACACAGAAAGCCCAAAGAATGGGTGAAAAAATCAAAGTCCTAGAGAAAGATTTGACACTGCAAAAGCCACTAGGACAGACTAAAGAGATGCTCTGGGCCAATACCATTGAATCTATCAATGATATTTTTCCATCAATCCAATTTATATTTGAGCAAACTGAATTGGTGAAGGTTGCCACTGAAGCCATCCAAAAAGTAAGGGAAGAATTAGGAAACAAACCTGAGGATGCAAATCGACTCATCCACCTCCTGAATAGTAAGAACAGATATGAGCTCGATGATCTTGGCATAGAGGATAGGACTGAAGCCATCCTAGAGATTAAAAAGGTTCTTTCCAAAAGAAACCTCATGCTCCACTTAGAAGAGAAGTGCCATAACATGCAGGTAGCCATTGACAAGTTTATGGCTCAATTTGAAATTTTGAGGGACAAAGGCCTTCCTAGTCCAATGGTCATCAACGATAAACTCATGACCCAATTGGACTATAGTGATAGAATCAGGAGATTGGCCAAGGAACAAGCCAACTCTTCAGCCATTAAAGCCCTGCCCATAGGGAAAGTATTGTATGACACATTGGAGAACCTGTTTTTCCTAGAACATGAGGTGAAACATTTGTTTCTCACCAAGCTCAATTTTGCAAAATACATAGAGGCAGACGAGATTTACAAAAGAATGTTTAAAATGAGATTGCCTAAGGTAGAATGGTGGGAGAAAATGACAAATTTACTATGAAAGAGTTTTACATCAGAAATTTACTACAGTAAATCTAAAGGCAACGAGGTGAAACAGGTAAAAGACAGATTAGTAGGGTCAAAGAGTAACAGAGTCAAAGAGTGTCGATAAAAGATCAAAGTAAAGAAGGTTCCAGCATAGAAATACCACAACTATCAGCCAACTTAAAGGGCTCCAACTCAACAGAAACACCCAGCAACACCACAATAAAAGGGATAACAAGAAACAATTTTACATCTGTCTCTATCTTCATGCATGAAGATATTTTATTCCCTAGATTAAATCTCAAATTGTTATGAGATATTTTATAATTATTTTTGTATAAATACTTCACATTTTGAAGTACGTAGGGTGGATTCCAAGACATTTCTATAGACTTTTTCTCTCAAATCAAAGTTCTATTGTATCAATGATTGGATTGGCTAGTTGGATCAAGGAATAAAGATTAGAAATTTTACAGGATTCTTGTGTAAAGCGAAATACAAATAAGTATTCTTCCATGTTCAATGTTGTTTTTCCTTATGTTTTTTCCCATAATCTAATTTGCTTATGTAAAATCTAAATGTATAACAAGGAATGATATTTCAGAAATTGCTTGAATGTACTCTGTCTTGACTGTCTTACATTCTGAATGTTTTTTCCTAAACTATCTTAGCTAGGTAATTCTTAACTACTCCTTAGCTTCCGTAGTTTCTCCTCTAGTCTATAACAAAGGATTCATAATTGCCCTTTGCTCATGGTCATCCTCTGTTCTTCATTCTGATCTCGGTCCAAGGATTCTTAGGTGCCCTTTCACCCTATTAGAATTATTTCACCCATAAGGGCTAAAGATTTGCATTTTGTTTTCCTAGCCTGCCCTGTGAGCATTCCATTTAATGATCTGATCTAGTAATGCTATCCATTCGTTGACTCCATAGCCCAATGGCTTGAAGACCTAGCTCTATCCATCTGCTCCAAGAATTCCACCACCCAACCTTCAATTCAAAAACAAAACCCCATGAACACTAAGAACTAGCCTAAAATATCATAGGAACAAAGCTAAATTATAAAAAGAGAGCCCTCTTTGGACTTAGGTTGGCTAGAGCCTAAGCCTAAGAGATTGGTTTGTGGTTACCTCAGATGCTTCCCTCTTTTGATAAATTCTAAGGAAAACTTCTGAGTGATAACATAGTGGCGACCATACTAGGGATTCAAACCCTCAGTCTTAATAAACCTTTGAGAAAATTTCAAATCTTTATTTCAAGCCTCTTGAAGGGTTTATTAGAATTTATTTACAAAATTTCACAAAAGAAAGTAATTAGAAAAGCCTGAAACTATGGATTCAAAGAGAACTAATTATACTAGGGCCAATCCAGATCCAAACCCTGCCCTAGTAGTGGATAATCCCAACCTGATTTCGAAAAGATCCAAAAGACAAGAAAGTTCAGTAAGTCCAATACTTTCAATCAAAGTAGATTCATGCCCTAATGAGTGGTTGTTTCTAGAAGACCTCCCCTTTGATGAGTCTTTTGACCTTTCCCTATTTAGAACCAGGTCTGAAAGTGCACTTGATGACGTAGTTCTAGATCCAGAGTTTATTGCAGATTTCGAAGAACAAAAGGCAAACTAGTCAATTGATGAGTATATTCTAAATTCCCCTCAGTCATCCCTTACTACTGCTAAGATCCCTAAGCTTTATGAACCAGTGTCTACCCTTAGTTCACCATTATTCCCTTCCGCCTTTGAAGTTCATTCCTCACCTCCATTTATACCTGCACTTCCCTACCAAACTATCATTACCCATCAATCACCTATTACTCCCAGTGCTCCATCAACTACTGTATCATCTCCTCTTGTGTTACCTGCCCCACTTGGTGCCATGCCACAAGATTACCAAAACAAAATTGTCCAATTTGATGGCATAGGACCTTATACAACACAACATCATGTAAACAAAATGACAGACTACTTTGAATTACATGAAATTGATATTGGAGATGTTCAGATGAGACTTTTTGCTCAGACTCTAGCTGGTGATGTAAGTAATGGTTTAGGTTGTTACCTGCTAATAGCATAGGTAGTTTAGATATATTTTATTAGCAATTTTTAAACAAATGGGAAAAGAAAAAGAACCCTGTGTAGATCCTTTCAGAGTACGAAAACATCAGAAGAGGACCAAATGAAATAGTCCAAGATTACTGTACCAGATTTAACAATAAATACAATGCAATACCAATCAATATTAGACCCCCACCTGACTTAGCACTGATAAAGTTTCTTGATGGGTTTGATACTGATATGGCCTTCCAACTTAGAGAGAGAAATCCTCCAAATTTAGAAGACATGCAGAGTGTAGCTGTTAGTGTAGAAGCCAACTTGCTAGTAAAAAGAGCTAGGGTTAGGAACAAAAGGAGAGTATCTTCCAAAGATGAAGCCTCACCCTCTGACCTTAAAATAGATGTTCTAAACAAGTGTATGGAAAAATTGGTGGGTAGGATAGAGAACATTGAGAGGAAGCTTCAATGGGATAATCCATAGGCACCTCCAGTGAGAAATCCAAACTTTAGAAAGAATCAGAATCAAAATACTGGAAAGAATGGACCTGACCAGAATGTTAGGCCTCCCTTTCAGGAAAAATATGCTGAAACATCCCATTCAGATGACCCTGAACAACACACACACATTAACTTGATGGCATTAGATGATGAGGAAACTGTCTTCTTGACCCAAGATGAGCAGGAACTGCATATGCTGCAACAATTACAGACCCAATTTGAAGAATCATTTGATTATAAACAAGGGCATGATTCTTCCATTTTTGAAGTACAAAAACAATACAATTTAAAGAGTAAAACAAATTTTGACACTCCTGACCAAACCAAGAAAATACTGCCAAATCAACCCAAGAAGATCAAAGCAGCTCCAGTCACTCAAACTCTTCGAATTCTCCCTAGACCAAATCAGAACCCTCTCGGTCCCACCATTGTAGATATAACCCATGACCAACCCCCTAATGATCAACTAGCCACTTCAATCCCCTCGAAGGAGACAGTGGAGAAATCTCCAAACACCATATTAGAAAATCCACAGAAAAAGAAGAGCAACCTACTCCAATTTCTGCTATGAAAATTCTAAGCCCTCAAACAGAAAATGCCTCTTTGCCTTCCAATTTGGGAGCATAGGTAGCTAAACTAAAAATTTCAGTTCCCTTAACAAATTTGATTAAAAGTGAAACCTATAAGTCTCAAATAACAAAACCTTAAACTTTATTGAGAATGGAGACTCTGTCAACTTGTTTGATGAGCAACCTGAGCTTATATTCGGTCATGCTGTTAATGACAAACCACTAGAAGGAGTAATACCACCCTTTTATATTAGCCTTATCATTCGTGATAAAATCTTATACAATGCAATGTTAGATTCAGGGGCTTCACATAGTTTAATGCCTAAATCAGTTATGAAAAATTTAAACTTGGAGAGACTTATTTTTGTTTGACTCAAGTGAGTTCAAGTGCCTAGGGTTAAACAAAGACCTGTGTGTTTCCTTAGTACAATATCCTGCTAAGACCATTCTCATGGATATAGTAGTCGCTGACATCCCACCTAAATATGGCATGCTATTGTCTAGATCATGGGGAGCTAAACTCCAAGGATTTACAGCTTGACATGTCATATGCCACAATCTCAGTCTTTGGACAACCTAAAAAGCTATATAAAGAGACCCTAATGAAATATGTGGTGAGTAGCTAGGATAGACCTCAAAATTTTCCTATCTACTCCCTGCATTCGGACATTGATTCTTTTATTTTTTATAATTCTGAACAAACACAACAAACCACTTCAAATAGTATTATTTCAGAACCAAAAGAAATTGCAGTTACAACTAAAAAATAAATTTTCCAAACTCAAGAGGTTTCCAATAAACAAGATAATCAAAATGCAGCAAACAAAGAAAATTTTCTCCCCACTGACAGTGAAAATTATGAACATGAGATATTATGGCACCTTGAATTTGATGGATCAATGAATAACTTAGGAGTAGGAGCAGGAGTGTGGATATATAATATGGAGAATGATCACTCAGAGGGCCATGCTTACAAACTGAATTTTAAATGCACTAACAACATGGCTGAGTATGAAGCACTTCTTCCAGGTCTTAAATTAGTTAGGAATCTAGGAGCTATAAGAGTTTCTATAATGGGAGACTCTAAATTAGTGATAAAATAGATCAAGGATGTATATATGACCAAAGACCCTAGATTAAGTTGTTGCAAAGGAACCATTATAGAAATACTAAACACTTTCCTAGAAACCAAGGTTGTTGTAATTCCTAGGAAGCATAATATGCAGGCTCGTAGTTTAGCGATGTTTGTCAGCACTTGTAAGTTACCATTTCAACCTAACCATTAGTACACTGTTAATCTAGGTTGTCATTGATGTCAATATGGAAATATTTTGGATGGTAAACAATAATGTGAAGCCAAGTAGAGCAGATCCATGAAGCAACAAGAGTATGTCAATATGGCAATATTATAGGATACTAAATGATGATATGAAGCCAAGGAGAAGTAGAGCAGATCCTTGAAGAAACAGGAGCAAGAAGCCATGAGGATAAACTAGAGAAAATCCAAGACAATCAAGCCATTGGAGAGAATATCGAAAGTCATAGGAGCTATTATAGCAGAGCTATCAAAGCAGAAAAGAGGTATTGGAGTGGTATAGGAAGTGCTAGGAAAGTCAAGTTAGTGTAAGAACGAGAGATTGAGGAGGAGTCATATCAGGAGTATCGCATGTAATATATGCTAAAGAAGAAGTGTAGAGTATCAGAGGAGTTAACCGAGGAGCGATATTAGACCATAGAAGAGCGGCAAGTCAAGGGAGCTGAGATGATTAGGTTTTGAGTGAGAAGCAAGAGGTTGAGTATTAGAGGGGGTTTGCGACAGAGGTCAATTTATTGCTGTAATTTAGCCGAGAGGGCAAGACTCATGCCTGGTGTGGACTCTCGTTACTCTGTGTATCCGCGTTCAATAGTTAATCGAGTATTTCTTTGTATTCCCACTGAATGGATCGATGCCGATCCAATATTAAGTGAATGAATCGATATATGAATGTCGTGTGTTAAATGGAGCGTGGTAAAAACAATGGTTTTAACGCAGATTCCATCAAAAGCACGCGATATTAAGTTAAGGAGGAAACAAATAGATCGACGGTCATCGCATGGTGGAATGGCACGGAAGATAATCAGTGAAGAGGTGGTTTCTCAAAACCATAAGTGGTATTTTGGGCAAACATAAAGCCGTAAGCAGTAGTGAAGGGTAGTCACCCAATTCCATTAACTATTTGACACGTAGCAGTTGAGGAGAGAGAAAAAATGCTTTATCAGGAGGGTATTCTCCGTGCTTGTGTCTCACCCGAAATCGTTTTGGATCTTCAGATCAAGCAGATCCAGATCAACGGTCACAAAGTGTTGTGCAAGTTGATTGATCTGGAAAAGGCATCAGCCGTTGATCTGATGGAAGGAGATCAACAATGAAGATTGACCGTACTGGTTGGTGATAAGGCTAAGCGACAACCATCGAATCGAGCACCAGATCAACGGTCACGATTTAATTGCTAATTGCAGTTATGAAGGGCTATCACCCCCGAAACCTCCGATTGCGATAATACATGTGGACCCGCAACTCTATTGTAAACCGCCTATTGAAATATCACAACCACCATATCACAAGCCTCTTGCAAAGCCTTGCCACATTGAAAGTGCCGATTGCGATAATAACGTGTACCCGAATGCACCATTTAACATGACTAAATGTAATATCGCATCCATGTTGTATCGCTAGTCTCTAAGGGATGTAAAACCACCGATTGTGATAAGGATGTGGACCCGACGGACTTATTAAAAGCAATTTAATATAATATCGCATTCGGTAGGGGCAATCAGCCATCGACAATGGTATAGGCATGACTTATAAAAGACCTCCAAAAAGTTGCGATTGCGATTGAGATAGTGACGTGGCATGTGGGACCTCCTTGTTGGTACAACCTCTCCTATGAAATCCTCCATAAATAATGAAGTCTATTGTATGAATATTATTAAATAAAAAATATTCTATCTGATATTTTTTAATATGCAACACTATTGTAATTTGACCTCTCTTCTGAATTTACATGTCTTGTGAGTATTATAACACTTGAATAGACAGAGGAAGCCATGGACCAGGAAGCCGAAGAATCAAGCGAGCGTAGATGGATGAGCGAGCGAAGAGGAAGCTAAAGCAACCAGAGGAGGGAAGCCAAAAGGTCGAGTGAGCATTGAGGAAGCCGAAGCTCAAGCAAGAAAGGGGGAAGCCAAAGGTCAGACATATCAGTATAAGAAAACAGATAGTTGCCTTTATGAGTGGTTGTTGACAAATTGGAAGAAAGGAAGAAGCGGTAGGTACAACAGGATAGGAGGAAGTCGAAGGTCTAGCAGGACAGGGGGAAGCTGAAGGACGAGTAACTCTGTTGATTGGATTCACCTTTGAAAAGCTTAGACCAGTGCTGGGTTAATCAGGTACATAACGTAACTCGAAGAACAATTTTTTGAAGGGATAAATAAAGTTTCATATAACATAGCTTGAAGGGAACAAAAACCAACACCAGCGTTGAAGCGTATGTGAATTTGTTTTGTAGGAAGTAAGAGATAGCTAGAACAGTGAGAAGCAGTCACGCTTAAAACATTTACAATGACAGTGAGAACAAAGGCCTGAAACTAAGATTTGATTCTTGTGCACAACTTAGTGTAGTTAATTGTAGACACACTAAAGTTGTGTGGAGACATTATTGGACTTCATGATGGCTATTTGATATTGTCATGAGATAACTTTTTGCAGACTTTGTGTGGACAGTATGAAGAGTTGTAAAGAATCCTTCATATGAAGACTGGTTGTCATTGATGCTGTAACATGGAGACTACAGTGAAGCTGTAAACTGGCAGAGGGTTGGAGCCCTTGGGGTTGGTGCCTCAGAAGTTGGAAGTATTGGTGTCCTTGGAGTTGGTGCTCCTATATCCAAGGTTGGTGCCTTGACAACAAAGGGTTGGAGCCCTTGAGGTTGGTGCCTCAGAACTCAAAGGATTGGTGTCTTGGGAGTTGGTGCTCCTAAGTCCAAGGTTGATGCCTTGACAAAACAGAGTTGGTGCTCTGAAGGTTGGAGCCTCACAAAAGTCCAAGTTGGTGGTTGGCAACATATTGGAACCATATATATATTGTATCTATTTTATTGCAAAGATTATATTAATAAAAGCATTTATTCTTGTTGTTCATCCTATGTTCTGAATATAAATGTTTTGACTGGAATAAATAACAATTGGAAAAGAAATACTGATTCACCCCCCCTTTCAGTATTTCCAACATACACTGCTAAGGTTAACCACTGACCTCCTATCCTAGATAACTTGAAAAACTGGAAAGTATTTGCTAATGACAAAGAGATAAACAATTTTTTAACCTTAGAGGAAGAATTTGTAAATAGTAATATAGATACTAGCATAAAATTAGATCCCGATTTTAAAGATGAAATAGAAATTAATGAAACAGAAGAAGAAAAGATAGATAGATTCCATCCCACTAAATTTACAAAATTAGATGTAGAAAACCTAAAGCAAGTAGAAATTGATGAGATAATTAACGAAGATTCTGAAATCATTAATCTCAAAGACAAGTTTTTGCCTAAAGGATTAACCCCTTTGGAAGACTTGTTTGATTCAAATGATGTCCCTAGAAAATCAAAGATGGAACCCTTAAAATCTGATATCGAGGAGTGTAATATAGGGACTAAGGAAAATCCAAAATTGATCAAACTTTAAAAATCCTTACCTCCTACTGAAAAAGTGAAATACCTTGAATTATTAAAGGAATTCCAATATGTCTTTGCTTGGAATTATGAGGACTTCAAGTCCTATGACACCAGCATCATACAACACACTATCCCCATAAAATAAAACCATAAACCTTTCAGGCAGAATCTTAGGAGGATCAATCCCATCCTATTTCCTTCTATTGAAAAGGAAATCCGAAGGATGTATGAGGCCAAAATAATATCACCAATTAGATTCTTTGATTGGGTTTCAAATTTGGTGCCAACAAGGAAGAAAATTGGTGATATCAAACTTTGTGTTGATCTAAGAAATCTTAATAAAGTTTCACTCAAAGACAATTACCCTCTCCCTAAAATGGATCATATCTTACAAAGGGTAGTAAGGTCAACCATAATCTCATTATTGGATGGGTTTTCTGGTTACAATTAGATTTTAGTTCACCCAGATGACCAGGCTAAAACTACATTTACTACTCCTTGGGGCACATTCATGTATGTGAAGATGCCTTTTGGATTAAATAATGCAGGGGCCACTTTCCAAAGAGCCATGGACATAGCTTTTGCTAAGGAAATCCATGAATTCCTAGTAATATATTTAGATGACATCACTGTATTCTCAAAATCTGATAAACAACACTAAGATAATCTAGGGCAGGTTTTTATCAAATGTAAGAAGTATGGAATTTATTTGAATCCCAAAAAATCTTTATTTGGGTTAGAAGAGGGAAAGTTATTAGGCCACATAATCTCTAAAGATGGTATCCGAATAGATCCTGCAAGAATTGAAGCCATCTTACAGATACAACATCCTAGGAGCATTAGGGAATTGCAAGCATTTTTAGGGAAAATTAACTTTCTTAGGAGATCTATTTCTAACTTAGCAGAATTAATTAGATCATGAAACAATATGTTGAAAAAATATTCAACCATAAAATGGACCATTGAGGCTAAGAAATCCTATGAAGATATTAAGATAGCCTTAACAAAAACACTAGTTTTGATCAGTCCTAAGTTTGATAGAGATTTCATTATATTTTCCTTTGCTTTAGAACACACAATTGCGACAGTTCTACTGCAAAAGAATGATCAGGGTTATGAACAACCTATTGCCTTTTTTAGCAAAGCCTTGAGAGATGCCCCCTTAAAATATAATATAATGGAAAAGCAAGCCTTTGCTTTGGTCAAAGCTATCAAAGATTTTAGAGTTTACATTTTATATCCTCATATAATAGCCTATGTCCCCAATTCAGTATTCAAGGATATCCTAACTCAGGATGGTCCAGATGGAAAGAGAGGAAAATGGATTGCTACTATATTAGAATATGACCTAGAAATCAAACCAAAAAAGTTAATCAAAGGCCAAGGTTTAGCCAAGCTCATGGCTGAATTGAACTGTCAGGCCTTAGATATATATTTTATTGCAGAAATGGATAATGGAGAGGAGATGGTGAGTCCACCAATCAGCCAGGCCTTTATTGAATCACCATGGTATGCTGACATCATATATGTTTTACAAAATCTATAAACTCGTCCTGAATTATCCAGGACCAGAAGCATATTTTAAAAAATGAAATCATTAAAATTTTGCATGATTGATAATGCTTTGTTTTGGAAGAATCATGAAGGTATCCTTCTTAACTATTTATTGAAAGAAGAATCTGTTAAGATTGCAACAAGATGATGGAGCTTAGTGAAAAGAGTCGCCTTCACTAAGTGGGCCCGCAGGCTATTTTTGGCGCAAGTCTAGTTTTAGACTATGTCTATTTTTAGACATATGGATCATGTCTATGGATTGTAGGTTGCTGTTT
>APFE030699399.1:23955-47595 GCA_000404065.3 Pinus taeda | reverse complement strand
AGTATAAATAAGAAAGATTTGGCAAAAGAATTAGATAATACTGATTCACCCCCCCCTCTCAGTATTATTGTCAACAGACATCATATATGTTTTACAAAATCTACAAGCTCCTCCTGAATTATCTAGGACCAAAAGCAGATTTTTAAAAATGAAATCCTTAAAATTTTGCATAATTGACAATGCTTTGTTTTGGAGGAACCATGAAGGTATCATTCTTAACTGTTTATTAAAAGAAGAATCTGACAAGGTGTTACAAGAGTTTCATGTAGGTGACTGTGGAGGACATCTTTACTGGAAAACCATTGCTGACAAAATTCTTAGAGCCGGTTTCTATTAGCCTACTTTGTTTTCTGATATAAAGAAATTTGTAACCTCCAATCATAAATGTCAGATTTTTTAAGGAAAGAAAAAGTTTTTACCACTGCCCATAAAACCAATCTCTACTGAAGCACCTTTTCAACAATGGGCTCTTGGACTTCATTGGTGAAATCCATCCACCTTCCTCTACCCAACACAAATGGATCTTCATTGCTACAGATTATTTTACCAAATGGATAGAAGCCATACCATCAAGGCAAGCCACTGACACTGTTATAATAACCTTCCTTGAGGCCAACATCCTATCAAGATTCGGGTGCCCAATCAAAATCATCACTGATAGTGCAACAACTTTAAAATCTAGAAGAATGATTGATTTTTGTAATAAGTATCATATAACCCTGGGTCACTCCACAACTCATTACCCTCAAGGAAATAACAGAGTCCTCAAACAAAAGTCTGGTAAATATCATCAAAAAATTGTTAGAGGATAACAAGAAAAACATGGTACAAAAAGCTAATAAATTTCTTATGGGAAGACAGGCTAACCATAAAGAAATCCATTGGTAATAGTCCTTATCAATTAGTTTATGGAATGGAAGTTGTTTTCCCATCTTCCTTGGGATCACCAGTGATGAAGCTGCTCCAAGAGTTGTAGGTTGAACCAAATGACATCCAAAGAAGAATCAACCAAACAATTCACTTACAACAAACCAGGGAAGAAGTGTACATCAGATCTCAAGTTGTGCAGGAAAGGATCAAGAATAATTTTGATAAAAGGACTAAGGTAGAAGATTTTTACCTAGGGGACAAAGTTCTAAAATGGGATTCACAGAGAGAAGACAAAGGTAAACATGGGAAATTTGATTTCCTATCGAAAGGCCCATGTATCATTTATGCTTTAAGAGGTAATAATGCTTTTTTCCTCAAAGAAATGGATGGCACAGAAGCAGAAGGAGGACCAGTGAATGGTCGAATGCTTAAACACTATATTGAACTTGATTACTAATTTCACTGATCATCTGTACATACTTTGCTTTCAAAAAGTCTAGAGTTGATTGGATGGTGATTTTTGAAGTTGAAGCCCCAAGAGAAGGCCCTAAGATTCAAAAGTTTTACTATCATAAATAGTAAATAGTGCAAAAACATGAAAAGGAAAAGTTACAGGGTAACATCACAACAATTCAAAAGGCCATTGGTCTACAAAGTTCTTGACATTTCAGCAGGAAATGCCATCCCCAATTGGAGCCACTATTAGGTTCCTATATCAATAGGAGTCATAATTTTGAATGTTTGAGATTAAACCTGTAATATGTACATACCTTTTCTTTCTTCAAATGTTTTCAATATTCAAAAAATAAAAAAGATGTAAAGAGGGTATGTCCTAAAAGAAAAATCAAAGGACAAAAAGAATAAGAAAGGGTCCAAAAAAGTGAAAAATATGAACCCCAAAATACAAAAGACCATGAAAGTGTGCAATTCAAAATGCCGCTACTATTTAATTTTATGCATAATAATGATTGTGTGCAACTTGTTATTCATGCCATAATCCATGGTAATCAAACTATTTAATATTGATTATGCCTTTCTTTAAATTTTATGTTGATAGTTAGAGAAAAAAATCTAACCAATTTGCTTAATCTTGGCAGATCATTAGATAGGTAGAGTAAATAAAAGGAGCTCAACTGTTCAATCCAAGCCCTTGAATGTAATAAAGTTAGATTTAGTTAGTTTACTATTGTAAAGAGAAAGAAAAATATTTGATAAGGGTTTGCTAGCTCAAATGCACCCTAATAAAGTGGAGAAAAAATGGTAGGATGAGTAAGTGGGTAAGTAGTAGAAAGGTTGCAGAAGTATGATGACTGATTAGAAAAAATCACATTTATCATCTTTCAACATGTATTTCAAATGTGAATGGGCAATTAAACATGCATAAGGTTTACAAAGTCAATTAATTAACTTCCCCCATTCATTTCACCCCTTTACTTTACTAGTTTCCCATAAATAAATTCTAAGTACTTAAATCCTTTAAGTCAAATAGGCTCAGAGCATTTCTTTAACTTTTGGAGGGAATGGACCCTCGGCTTAATGACTTAAGGACAACAAGTACTAGATTCCCCCTCATCAAAAATTCATCTCCCTTCATTCCCTCTCATTTCCTTAATAATACTCTTTTCCTAAGGTTAAAATACTTTTACCTAGGAAAAGTATTTATCCCCCCACATAAATTATTTTCATATCAAAAACCCACAAAACACCATATCCTAAGTATTTATGTTATTATGGGAAAAACATTAAAACATGAAAAATCATATAATTAGAGTATTGTTCCCCTTTCTGCTCAGTTTATTAATTACTAATTTTATTTATTAAATCCCGTAAATAAAAACCCTTTTCCCTCGTATATATTTA
The DNA here is from genome assembly GCA_000404065.3 of Pinus taeda. Classification (NCBI taxonomy): domain Eukaryota; kingdom Viridiplantae; phylum Streptophyta; class Pinopsida; order Pinales; family Pinaceae; genus Pinus; species Pinus taeda. Next base: position 44,865 of record APFE030699399.1, on the reverse strand, counting down.
TCTCCTGCATATTAACTAGCTCTATACCCTAGTTTAAAATATAAACTATAATTTCACCCAAACATCGAAAACCCTCTAACTAATTGATTTATGATTAAGTTAGGTAATCCCCTATTTAAACTCGTTGCTAATGATCCCGACGCCTTAACTCTGCTTTAATCCTTCATTAACTCAAAAACCGCCTCATTAAATCACCCACCGGGCCCTCCACTAGCCCCCATGCAGCTTCCCCACCCGATCACCCTACGATCGCCTCCCTCCACATCCAATGGCCCTAACCCATATCCGGCGGGCCTGACGTCCGAACAATACTCGCTCGATAAAGCTGTTTTCTGCTGTGCCCCCAATGCTACGTGTCTTTCAACGTATGGAATCGGGCGACATCCCCCTAATACCACCGAACGCCCAAAAGCAGTGCGATGGAAACCACCTATCGCCCACCTCCTACATGAGAAAATAGTTACTGTTCACCTCGCTACATGACAAATGATCATGGTTCACCTGTACCCGCCAAAATTGACTTTTGTGCATAAAGCCAAAAGCCCCAAATCATTTATTTTTATCGTCTTTTTCAACTGTAAACCTCCATGAACTCAATTGCGAACGTCGAAGATGTCAAACTACGTCCAATTGCACGCTAAAGACGTCACAGAGCACCCAGTTCACTTTCCAGCCTACATAGAGCCTTTTCGATCATTCGTAGTTGCCAGCCGCCCTGTTCAGAGCTAGTTTTCCTTAAATTCCAGGTATTTAAGCCATAATTCACTGGAAAACCTGTCAATTTGAGATCCAGTTACTGAGTTTTATTAGTTAAAGTGAAAAATTAATTAAAGAAACTCAAGTGACTTAAGCTTACTCTGTACTGAACCACCATTGCTGTAAAGGACTAAAAATCACCTCCCCCACTCTCAAATCCACAGGCACTGAGAATGGTTGCCCCAATTACCATGGATGTTAGACCTATTTCCACTCCTCATCTAGACCCAGAACACCTCCCCCTGGCTGATAAGTATTTCTAGATAAAGGACACCTCTGTCCATGAATCCCATCTCAAACTATATTGCCAATACAGAGACCAATACCTAAACCATGCTGATAAAATTGGTTTTTGGGAGTCCAATTTTCCCAAGTACCAATTCCCTGGAGTTCACATTTTCCTAGAAATTGTCCATTACTGGCATGCAAATTATTGCCCCAGTCAAAGAGCAGTGATGTCCCCTAACCAGACCATACTTTTCACCATCATTGCTGAAACTATCAATGAGATGCTACAAATCCAGCTTGGCCAAAACTTGACTCCCCTCTCCATTGGAGATCTGTTGGACTTATTTCCCAAGCTCAGGCCTGCAAGATTGGCCCAAATAATCCAAACCTTCATCACAGAAGAGAAGTATACCCCCAAAGATCCTCCTCCATATGTGTATACCATATTTTCCCCATTTGGCCAGGACATTGTAGCAATGATATCTAGTGTCCTAGGTTATAGCACCAATGAGTATATAAATGAAATCATCCTGGCTTTCATGTCCATCTTCACTCGAAGACAACCTCTTGCTGTCATTTATGATTATGCCAAGTTTATAGCCAATAGAATGCATGACTAGTTCCTTAGGATGAGTAATGAGCGAGTCTTCAAGTATTCCTTTATTTTGTATCACCTTTTTCTATACTACCAAGCAGATAAGTTCCCCTTTACTCTCCAGAAGCTTGACACAAAAGGTCACCCTAGATGAGTAATATTCTGGACTCCATTGATCCATAAATATCACTCCCCATATTCATATGCAGACTTCATAGACTTATTTGTACATCCCATTGTGACAATGCTGATAGGAAGCCCTCCTCCAAGAATCAATTTAGATATAAAGAGGATCCTACAACTCTCAAAACAATCCAAAGTAGGTGATTGATACTTGTACCAAAACTAAACTGAAATTAGGATTTATGGCTGTGAGCTGGCCCCATACAAACTACCTAAATACCTCCCAATGAGGTTATTTGCTCTGGAGTACTATAGGCAGATAATAAATTCAGATGAGTTACACTTTGTTAAAGCCAAAAAGAAATCCGAGCTCAAGATCAAAGACTAATTAGGTCCCTTTTTTTGTAATAGCAGAGAAGCTGGAAAGGAGGCAAACCTAATCCTTCAAAGATTAAAACTAAAACAGAGCTTCATATGGAGATATGATCCTTTGGATTTCATCTGCAAAAGAAGGTAGAAAAATAAGATGCCTCCCTATATTCATCACTACGTCCCTAAGATAGAAAAGTATGCCAACCAATTGCAATGGGTGGAAAACAATTTAGAGGATAGGGATAGTACTGAAGTTTATGTGGAAAACACATTAATTTATTTAGAGAAACAACTTGATGAGGGTTCTTTCCTGCAAATGCCAGAAGAATCACAGGTACCAGAGGATCAAAAGTTCCAGATCAAACAGATATACTAGAGAAATCAGATAGACCAGAAACCACCCTGACTACCCCTCCAGTTCTATAGACTCCTCTAAATGAGGAGAAAAGCCTCAAGAGAAATAGGGAAGGGGCCACTACTTCAGAAAGAGAAACATCACAAGACTATGTAGAGACAAGCCAAGCTAAGAGACAAAGAGTGAATCCTGTCTCTGAACAGGAATATACAGAGGAGACAACTGAGGTTACAAGCACAAAAAGAGATGGGAGCATGCATGCCACTCCATCTGGAGGCATCCTTGAACCTTCCACATCACACACTTAGATGTTGGAAAGACAAGAAAGTGTTGAGGTATCCTCTGTTAGAATGCTAGTACTTCTTGTCAAAGTACTCGTGCATTTGATTACACCAGGATGATTCTTGTGAAAGTATTAGTGAAGAAAAGAAGGCTAGAAAGCAGAGGTCATGTCATTAACGAGTGGCCAAATTGACTGATGTAATCTGAGTCAATATGTAATTTTTTTTTTGAAAAGAAAAAAGTAGTACAACTAATATCTAACCTTTTCTTTGTACTATTTCTTCTTTATAACCCGTATATGGATAAATATATCATAATGGACTTATCCATATATGGTAAAATGTAGGATGAAGGACCTCGTACCATAAAAATAGCGGAGCTGATCACATCACCTTCTTCCTGCTCTTGGAAAATAGACCCAATGCAGACAGACTTAATCTGAAGCATAACTTGGATTCTTTAGGATCAAAAGTTGAACATATTTTTTCGGTGACCAAGACATTAAGGATAGATAAAAATAAATAAAGGCTAGAAATGAGATGCTGAAAGCCCAAACCTATGCACAATATCTGAAGATGACCCCGGCCACTCAGCCACCAAGGGCAACAACAGATTTTAAAAGGGTGGATTTTGAAGTATTGACAAGGGATATTCATCCCATTGACCAGATTGAGCTGCATAAGCAAATAGGTGAGATGATTTATTCTACATTGGTAGGGAAAGCTATAGCAGCCCACTAATTTCAAAACTCTTTAAACAATCTGTCAGCTCAGTTTTAGTTGGAGAAGGCCTCCTCATAGGCCAAAGATACAAGAATCAAGTCCGTAGAGGACTTAGTGATAGAATTGGGACATGATCCCAAGGATGTGAAAGCAACATAACAACTAATTAAAAATAAGAATGATGAGTTTGCTGCACTAAAGAAGCAACTCAAAATTCCCCAACTGCATCACCCTCAAACAATGGAAGTCCTAGAAGCACAACAGGGACATGAAGAGCTTATGGACCTAGTCCTAAAGCTAAATAATCAGCTTAAAGAAACAGAGAAGGAGTTGGACACTTTGATTCAGTCCAAGCAAAGTGACCTCGCCACAACTCCCAGAACTATCATCCCCACAGTATCAACGACAATTCCTTCCATAATGGCAGCATTATTGGCACCTACAGCTCCACCTGCCACAACACTGCCAATTACAAATGAGTCCACTACAACATCAGGTACATCAACTGAGAAAACAATAGAACTGGTAAAAGCTCTGTAGGAGATGTCCATCCAAGCTAAAAAGCTCAAAATATTAAAGGAGAAAGTGGCAAGTTTGGAAGCTGATTGCAAACTTGCCCAAATTCAGCAAAGAGAAGAAACACAGAAAGCCCAAAGAATGGGTGAGAAAATCAAAGTCCTAGAGAAAGATTTGACATTGCAAAAGCCACTAGGACATACTAAAAAGATGCTATGGGCCAATATCATTAACTCTGTCAATGATATTTGGCCATCAATCCAAGTTATATTTGAGCAAACTGAATTGGTGAAGGTAGCCACTAAAGCAATCCAGAAAGTAAGGGAAGAATTAGGAAACAAACCTGAGGATGCAAATCGACTCATCCACCTCTTGAATAGTAAGAACAGATATGAGCTCCATGAGCTTGGCATAGAGGATAGGACTGAAGCCATCCTAGAGATTAAAAAGGTTCTTTTCAAAAGAAACCTCATGCTCAACTTAGAAGAGAAGTTCCATAACATGCAGGTAGCCATTGACATGTTAATGGCTAAATTTCAAATTTCGAGGGACAAAGGCCTTCCCAGTTCTATGGTCATCAATGATAAACTCATGACCCAATTGGACTATAGTGATAGACTCAAGAGATTGGCCAAGGAACACGCCAGCTCTACGGCCATTAAAGCCCTACCAATAGGGAAAGTATTGTATGATACATTGGAGAACCTGTTTTTCCTAGAACATGAGGTGAAACATTTGTTTCTCACCAAGCCCAATTTTGACAAATACACACAGAGAGACGAAATTTACAGAAGAATGTTGAAAATGAGGTTTCCTGAGGTAGAATGGTGGGAGAAAATGATAGATTTACTATGAAAGAGTTTTACATTACAAAGTTACTACATTAAATCTGAAGGCAGCCAGGTGAAACAGGTAAAAGACAGATTAGCAGAGTCAAAGAGTATCATTAAAAGATAAAAGTAAAGAAGATTCCAGCGTAGAATACCACAACTATCAGCCAACTTAAAGGGCTCCAACTCAATAGAAATAACCAGTAACACCACAATAAAAGGGACAACAAAAACAATTTTACATCTGTTTCTATCTTCATGCATGAAGATATTTTATTCCCTAGATTAAATCTCAAATTGTTATGAGAGATTTGTTATTTATTTTTGTATAAATACTTCACATTTCGAAGTATTTAGGGTGGATTCCAAGACATTTCTATAGGCTTTTTCTCTCAAATCAAAGTTCTATTGTATCAATGATTGGATTGGCTTATTGGATCAAGGAATAAAGATCAGATATTTTACAGGATTCTTGTGTAAAGTGAAATACAAATAAGTATTCTTCCATGTTAAATTTTGTTTTTCCTTATGTTTTTTCCATAATCTTATTTGTTTCTATAAAATCTAAATGTATAACAAGGAATGATATATCAGAAATTGCTTGAATGTACTCTGTCTTGATTGTCTTACATTCTGAATGTTTTCTCCTAAACTATCTTATCTAGGGAATTCTTAACTGCTCCTTAGCTTTCGTAGTTTCTCCTCTGGTCTATAGCAAAGGATTCTTAATTGCCCTTTGCTCATGGTCATCCTCTGTTCTTCATTCTGATCTCGTTCCAAGGATTCTTAAGTGCGCTTTCACCCTGGTTATAATTATTTCACCCATTAGGCCTGAAGATTTGCATTTTGTTCTGCTAGCCTGCCCTATGAACATTCCCTTCAATTATCTGATCTAGTTATGCTATCCATTTGTTGACTCCATAGCCCAATGGCTTGAAGACCTAGCTCTATCCATCTGCTCCAAGAATTCCACCACCCAACCTTTAATTCAAAACCAAAGCCCCATGAACACTAAGAACTAGCCTAAAATCTTATAAAAACAAAGCTAAATTATAAAGAGAGATCCCTCTCTGCACTTAGGTTGGCTAGAGCTTAAGCCTAAAAGATTGATTTCTGGTTATCTCAGATGCTTCCTTCTTTTAATAACTTCTAGGGAAAACCTCTGAGTGATAACAAGACCCTAAATCAAGAATTACCTGGTCCATTTCGTATTCTCCATTCTGCGCAGTCAATCTCATTTCGTGACCAGTCATTTTCTTACTTTTGTCCACCTTATGTACCACACACTTTTCTGGTAGTGGCTTATTCTTGCAGGTTCATTTATCGATCAACTCTTGCAGTTCCTCTACTACCTTCTTATCCCTTAGGAGCTTCATGTAGGTTTGTAAGAAAGATGCCAACAATGAGGGATCTATTTCTGGCATAGTACTGACTTCTTCAGGTTTCTCTATACACGTACTTTGAGTTCTCGAAGTAGAGCTCGTTCATCCGTGAAGCTCCTTTTTGCCTCCATAAATGTTTCCTTTACCTTATTTACATCGAAAGCAGTCTCCTTATCAACAAACTTGCGAACCCAACATTTTTCTCTGTTTGCTTCCCTTTATATTCCCCTGTATCTATGCCACTTCGTGTGACAATATTAACACTAGGACTCTTTGTGCGGTTTAGATTTCATCATCTAGATGTTCTAGGTAGGTTGTTGAGTTTGAGTCTTCTTTTCTTGCATCTTCACGATGAGCACAGGGAAATCCTCTATGACATGATCAAACTGGCAACAATACTGACATGAGGGATGCGTTGGATTCTAACAATCTTGCGCAAAATGACCTGGTTCTCCATAATTGTAACAAATGAACTAGCCATGACCTCTTCCAGCCCCTCCTCATTCTCTTTCTCATCCCTGAAATCCTCCGCACACCACAATTGCGACTTGATCTCGAGGACGAGCCTCCATGCATCATTAATTCAATAACTTTGACAATTGCGCTCGTCATGGCCCATAGACTTACAGAAATTACAAAACAACTACTATGGAGTCTGCAAAAACTTTTGTAGCAGATGAAAATTATCCGTCGCATGTTTTCCTGTAATCTAACAGATAACGCACCACGGTACCACTCCTGTACTTGGCCCAATGGTTTTTTTTGGCTTCAAGGGGACATGACCCCTCCAACTAGATAATTTTGGTACACCGAGAAATGACCCTTACCATGTCCCCGATCCTTACATTTCAAGCACCATACTTCTGCGCGGACCTCATTCTGGACATATTTTCCCTTGTTGAGGCTCTGCAACTCCATATGCAGGCTAGATAGCTGTAATTGAATCTAATGCACTCCCAGATTCGTATCTTGGATAGGTGAGGCTTTTTAATTTCATAGAAATCTATAATGCCTTTGCCTACATCCCAATATTTTGCTGCGACAATGGTAATCTCAAATGGGGCAATAATGAAGCAATGTACCAATCCTTGTGTTGATCATCTATGATATGCATATTAGCCTATTGCAGCAAGCATTTAAACCTCTAATCAAAGTCCCACATAGACTCATTCACCTTCTGCTGGATCTCTTTGACCTCCATCATAGATTGGGATTGCAACTTAGGCTTCTTGAATTCATTATTGAGCGCTTTCTCTGTTTTGTCTAGTGCTGTATTTGGATGAGCTAAGCAATACTTAATATACCAACTTAGTGCTCTATCTTGCAGTGTTGTAACCAACTACACTTTCTTCAAATCATCATCCATAATCTATTGTAACTTCCACACAACATCTGCTACAAACCAAAAATGTTCAGGGTCTTCTTTCCCTAGACCTTTGAATATGGGTATCTTCATTGCATTGGCCATGTTGAATAGAGGAGGTGTAGGTGGAGATGGAGGTGTAGGTGTAGGTGTGTGATGTGGAAGTGATGGTGGAGGTCGAGTGGATGGATGTGATATCCCCATGATGCCCTGCCTTACTGTCTGTAGCACACCTAGAGGTGTCCTTAGGACACTACTTTCTTCGTCACTATTAGACACTCCCAACAGAGGATTGTACTAAACACCTGAATCTAGATCTCTTCTAAACATTTTTCCACTTCGCGTAGCTCCCATCAGATCTCTTCTAACCATTAATTTAATGGCATAACCCTTTTCTCGCACAATAGAAATTTAATCCAAGTCTTCAAGGATTAAAAATACTTACATCTTGGTCCTTTGGAAAAACATCATTTAGCTTTGGTATAATTGACAGATGTATCAATTGTGAACTCAGTGATGAAGCCACCCAAAATTCTATCGATCCAATAATCGAAAACCCTCGTAATCTTGTTCTCTGAAGCTTCCAGGTGACTTACTAATTCTAGAGTCCACATAATATTGTTGTCCAACTTCCATGTACCTTGAATGTCCGCTAATTTAGATAACCACTAGTGTAATTCGTATGATAAAGAGCAGATGAATATTTTGTGTTCTATTAAACCACTCTTCCTTTAACATGCACGCATTCCTGTTTTCCTATGCTACACATTCGTGTAGCTTCTGATCTATCCACTTCTTGATTTCCTTATTAGTTGGTAACCATTTATTCGACATCACACATTCCTCAGACAGATCCCGGTCTTGACAACAAAACCATTTGTTGGCTTAAGTGGGTTTTGACCCAGGTTCAAAGTTAGCTGTGCTAACCAACAAAACCCTTCACTTCTGGCACTTTCAGCAACAACCCGAGTAGTGCAAGCTGCAGTCTCACCTGAAGCAGTATTGGGGGATGACAGAACCAGGTTTCTGCATCCAGAGGCTTGTGTGATGGGTTTCTATTACTTCTAGGGTTTTATCCCGACCTTCACGAACCTTAACCCTTAAAATGTAGAAACTATAGTAACTTATGGACAATAACTTCTAATCCTACGCCGATTTCCTTAAACATTCATATCATTAAGTAAACTAGTAGATCTATTACTTTTGTGCACCAATTAAGTGTTTCTTCATATAATTACAGAAAACAGAGAAAATACACAGAAAATGCATAAGTAAACAAAAATTCACAGATACAAAAATATGGATCCGAAATAGTCTTTATTATGATCAATCCTTCTGTTACAAACTCTTTCTTCCCTGCGCACATAGCTGCAGGGGCCCACACACTTCGCTGCAGACTTACCAAGGTCGCCACACACACAGTTGCAGGGGCTCACGCACTTCGCTGTGGACTTACCAAGGTCGCCACACACACAGCTGCAGGGGCCTTCCCCTTTGCCTAAGTATAGAGAACAAACTTTTCTGCCTTAGGTCACTTTCCCATACATAGATCTTCATGACTTACTTCCTATGACTCGCTAAGACTTCTTTATATAGCTTCTTTCATTACAATACTATGGTTCATGAACCATGGGTGGGTCACGAAACATCTTAACTACTAAAAAACTAAGGGTATTTGAACTTCCTAAAGCCCCTTTGACTTCTACGACCTTCGCGCTCTGCTTCCTCAAAATATGGAGACTTTACAGATATAAAAAAAAATTATTACAAAATTGATCCCAGGGGACCCTGTCCTAATAGGAAAGCCACAACTCAAAACACTTATTATTTGTATATTACATTATTTAGAAAATATGAGAAGATTACAATGCTTTGCTCAAGCCTAAGCAACATGTTGGCTTAGGGGGTCCTAACCCATGTTCAGAGTTAGTTGCGCCAAACAAATCCCTACACTACTGGCCCTTTTGGCATCAATCCATGGTGCACGGACTGAAGTCTCACCGGAAGCAGTATGGGGGGATGCTAGAACCAAGTTTCTGCACCCAGATATTAGAGTGATTTCCTTTTGGCAACCTAGATCTACCTTCACGCAGACCTCAATGCTCCTACAACCTATTGCTATAACTTCCTTCAATCATCCTCTAGACCTCCGCCAAGGTCTACGATTGGCTTTTATGGACCCTGAACATGTCAATTAGCTACTTACATGTGCTTTAGTTTACCCTTAGATCAATGATAAGTTTAACATAAAGTGTTATGATCTTTGCGTAATCACTTAACATCAATTGCATTCGAATAACAATAAAAATTAAGTAAAGATGCGCATCAATACATCATTATTTTATAAAATCATCATTCATCATAGCATATAGCAAATTCATACATAACTGAAGTAAAGGGACTAAACACAGGAATTTCCGTAGCAATCTTCTTTATTGATATTCAACAAAGGTTTAGAGACTCAAACCTTCCCTACGTACTCAACTGCAGGAGTCTGCGCACTCAGCTACAGACACTACTATAGGCCTCTACGCACTTAGCTGCAGAGCCTTTCCCTCCTCTAAGACTTCTATCTTTGCACTAAACTTCTTCACTCGTACCTATAGAATTCTTCTTACTTGCCTTAGACTCTCTAAGACATACCTATTTATACAATCCCATGGTTCGTAGACCATGGGTAGATCTTCAAAAGCTGACTCTAGTTACATAAAAGAATGGTAAAACCCTTTTTGACTCTTAACTAACTACCCACTCCACGGCCACAATTTGTGGAGACTTTACATCTTTTTACATCAAATCTTGGGCTTTTTCCCCAAAACTAACCTAGGGGACCCCATCCAAACATGCCCCCAACAAAAAGATCGTGGCTCTCCCTCGAGTCACTCAGCTGGCGCCGAGATCTTTCTGCAAAGATTCCCTAGCTCCACCTACACCACTGCTACATCAATCGTGCTCTACGTGGCTGTTGCTTCACCTGTTCGACTAGTTGTTTTGTGGCCGGTCCTTCACTGTCCTGCTTGATATTTTGCTGTGTAAGCTGTAGGTTCGCCAACTTTTCTTGTATGTTGGTGGAGACTTGGTAGGCTTCTTCCAACCAAGGATCCAACCGCACCTTAAGGACTGCCTCTTTTTTCTGTGCTGCTTCCACTTGTGTAAGGAGTTGCTTCCCCTCCTGTAACTTGGCGAGGTGTTGTGCTATAGCCAATGAGTGTGCCGTCACCTGCACTTCATCGTACTGCTGCTGAAGCTCACATGTCTCTGTTTTTAATCTCTATAGGTTGGGATCTACTTGTAGGGTTATCACTACTTCCATGGGCTGCTCAAACAACACTGTGCAGTCCACAACAATAGCATGCATAGCGGCTATTGCATCCTTAACAATAGCTTCATGTTGTTCCCTAACTTCTGGCAGGGTCGAAGGCTGCGACTTGAGCTCCAATTCTATGATTTTCATGTTGAGCTCAAACTAAACTCGGGCCACCTCTGCCTTAGCATTGCAGACACCTATTGCAAGTTTCTAGATCTTGGCCTCAAGCGACGCCTCTTTAGGTATGTGCAACTCCAAAACTGTCCTGCAAGCCTCTACAACCGCGACCGCCAGCTGGGTTCTCTGCACCTGGATAGTCTCTTTTTCCTTTATGGCCTCTGTATTTTCGACAAACATTTTCTCATTTTTCACCCGATATTCACTTATTAGGCTGAGAGCGCACTGCTCCAATGCTCATAACTCCGCTGTCACACCTGTCTTCAACGTGTGAAGATATTCAATGGGGAGCATTGCGAGGTTGAGGCTGATGTTCTTTAGAGTACTCATGATGACTTTATCATCGATCGATTCCACACTCAAGGACCCTTTAGGTAGCGCAATTGATCAGAGATCTACTAACTTGACCATCTCAGCAACCTAACTAGTCCCTAGTGCTAGACTCGTCTGTGTGGTGCTCACCCGCCCTGCGCCCACCTGGATCCTATTGGTCTAGATCTGTAGTTTGTGAGGATCCTTATGAAGAGTTCCTAGCAATCATAGGTGCTTGTGTTCGAACTACTACAATAGTTCCAATGTGGTGTCGCACACTTTATCTCCGATCTCGTCGAGATCGCCTTTTATGAGCATAATGGCATCGAGCGGTGGCTTCATCACTTTTGACTTCTTCTGGTGCCCCTCCTTCTGCTGTTCCTTGTACCTCTTCACCTGGAATGGGGTGCTCTGTCCTTCATCCCTGCCACCACCCTGCTTTGACTGTTCTTCTTCATCGGTGTGGGATGAAGGGGATTTATCACTTCGCTCAGAGTCATGCTATTCCATTCAGCTTGCTACTTTGCAGTGCACTCCTTTTCTAGCAAGGCCTTCTCCTTGGCTTCCTTCCTTCGCTTCTCGTCCAACTGCTGGAATGCCTTCTTTGCTTCCTCCTCCTCCTCCTTCTTCTTCTCCATGGAACTCCCTGCACCTTTGCTGGTACTCGTGGCCAAATCGGATGGAGAGTGTGAATCTTCTGACCAACGCTTGATGACTTCTTGGATGGCATCATCTGTGACAAGATAGGGCAGATCAAACCACTTCTGCTGTGGATCCTTTGATGCCCTGATATATACGTAATGAAAATCTGCCTTGAACTCCGCGTACTCCGACAAATGATCATACACAGTTGGGGACAATCGTGGCCGCTAATTGATGACCATGTGAATGCTCACCTCCATCATAACCTAGAAAATTTTTGTCTCCATGACCTGCGTGGCCCACAGGGAGGAAAACTGGGCAGCCTTTGGTAATAATTTCTCTAAGGGAGGAAACTGGCTATCCTCTAACATCTCCCAAGTGACTAGCACAATGGAGAGAAGAAACCATGCATAGTGGAAGGTCTTTCTCTCGCCCCGAGCCTCATGAAAATTCACAAGGAACTCACTGCAGAGGTAGCACGACCAATTAAACTGCATGCCCTCTGCACATTGTGCAGCTAATGAGATTACATGCATCGGAACCTCATTCGCGTGACATTTCCTCATGACTTTACGACTAATATTTGTGTGGCTATTTGTATCGCTGGGTCGTTAATGTATGTGATGGAGTACCCACGCGGCTTCTTGACTAGGTCAAATTTCATCTTCATCTTTTCTACCAATTCACACTCACTAGTCTTTCTGCCAAACTCCTTGGACGGTTCCAAGCCTGAATGTGGTAGGAACGTGATCCGATGGATCAACGTGTCTATGATGGGGATAGGTGCTCTAAGCCATAAACACCCATCATGTACTAGAGTTAGAAATTGCTTTATGTAGGTGATATTGATGTTGGAGCGGTGATAGTGGGTCACCCACAGCAGGTTCAACAACCCTGATTGATTTACTACGTGAATCCACTCCACTGGCTCCAATGTAGTGACACCAAATAATTTATAATATACCTGCTTCATGTAGTTCTCTATCACAAGGTGGGGGAACCTCTCATGGTCAGCCAAATCCTAATCTTCCATTTTTAAATGGGGAATTCACACAAGGCGTGGGCCTTAAAAGGTGATTCTTTATGGTAGCAGGGGCATATGAATGAGAAATTTCGATGCGTCTGGGTCCTTAATGACCTTCACCTTTCCCTTTCTTGGAGGAATACAATTTGGAAACTTGGATATGGGCTCCACGCCTTCAGCATTTATATCCTCCATGCCCTCTTCTGCCTCTAAATCTACAAACTTCTCTTTGTCTTTCGCTAGCGGCTTATCTTTCTTCTGGGCCTGGGTAGTAGAGTGCTTTCTCGGCGACTCACACACTGGCATCAACTAATTTTGCTTGTCTTTCTTCGGCTTGGGGTTTTCACACACTAGTATAGGCTTCGGCCTAGGCGACCTCGACGTCGTAGGCACAAGAGCCAGAGCCTATATGCTTACAAATTCTAGAGCTATCCTTTGGAGGCAACAGTTCCTCGGTTCTTGTAGTCTCACCTGGTCTGAACATAGTGCTGAGAATAAATTGCTGGGTATCCTTAGGTAAATTATCAAACACAAATCTTGCGACCAAATCTGCAAAAAACTTAGGATTCATAAATGACAGACAACATAACTCAAAAATTCTAAGGATGCAAAGTGTTCTCTGCTGGATGGCCATGTGTAATTTACAGCTGAATTTGAAATCAAATCCAATCATTCCCCACAAAATCCGTCCATAAATGCCATTTTGGTAGCAGATCTTGAAAGATTGCAGGCTTAAATGCCACCCCCCTACTCCTCTTAACCATCTCCTAGCTATCAAATCATGAAAAGTGACTATAATGGTCATTTTCTAGCTGTCCTGCATGGTATCTCCCCCCATAGCGCATCTCCCTTCGTGCACCTTCTAATACTATGATATCGCCCTTTTTCGCACAACCCCTCTGTCACGTAGTTCCACCTACCGGGTAGTGTAGTTTATAGTCCTATGCTCCCTTGCAGTTATCTAGAACACTAAGACTATCTTGCCGTCATGTAGTCATTGAGCTGGATCCCTTGTGTATGGCTTCAACCTGGTTCCATTTACCCTTCCTGGAAATGGTTCTCCATTCAACTTTGCGAGCTGAACTGCACCACCGTCTATAATTTATTTGATAGCATGTGGCCCCAGCTAGTGCATTTGAAACTTTCCTGGAAAATTAGTGAACTTGCTATCATATAATAAAACCAAGTCATTTAACTTGAAGGTGCGCAGTTTGACGTGCTGATCATGCCAAGAATTTTCGCATTCCTTCTGAACCTGCTAATGGAATCCAACCAAAAACTGATCTTCTTTGAGCTCCATTAGCTGCGTGACCCATTCTTCTAAGGCTTCATGGTCCACCATTCCTGTGAAAGCTGCTATGCATAGATTAGGCATGATATATTCCATCGATATTACAACCTCTACACCATAAACCAATCGAAAAGGCGTATGACCTGTTAGCTTTTTGTAAGTAATCCTATATGCCCATAACACTGTCGGTATGCACATGTCCCAATCATTTCACTGCGCGTTGCAAATCTTTGTCAGTGCATTTTCAAATATCTTATTGAAATCCTCAACTGTTCCATTGGCCCGAGGATGATATGGTGTACATTTTTGATGGTAAACCTAGAACTCTTCTATCAACGTGCTAATAATTTCATTGAGAAAATGTGTACCGTGGTCACTCATCAATACCTTCGGGCGCCCAAACCTAGTCAACACATATTCAAACAAAAAATTTGCTACTGCTACCCCTATACAATCCTTCACAGGTTGTGCCTCCACCCATCTGGTCAGATATTCGGTCGCGGTGATGATATATCGCACACTTGTTTTCTTGCCTGGGGGTTGAATTGATCCTACAAAATCAATTGCCCATTTCTCAAATGGCTGTAATGACACTTGTATATTCAGAGGCAGCTCATCCCTCCGAGATGGTCTGCCCATTCTTTGGCATGCATTGCATGCCCATCAATATGCTTTAGAACCTTTATGCAACATTGGCCACCATAACCCACTGCGCAAAATTTTATGCGTTGTTTCCTGTCCTGCATAATGCCCTCCCGCGACTCCCCCATGAGCTTCAGTGAGGATAATATTTCATTCAAAATGGGGTACATATTGTCAAAGTATCTTGTTCGATCCCATTTTATAAAAATGTCCAACAATTACAGAGAAATTTGTCGTGCACACTTGCAACTCTTTTTTTTGCTGGCTGGTGTATCCTTTTGGAGTTGTCCCTGTAGTCAGAAAGTGGATAATATCCACAAAGTGGTTATCCGCTATGCGCACTGTGAAGAGTTGTGCGTCGGGCAACCCTTCCTCCAAATTAGTAGGCTCCTATTCTGTTTCAATGTGCGACAAATGGTCAGGTCCTGCATTCAACCTTCCTGGCTTGACAATTACCTCAAAGTTGTATTTTTGGAACAATAGAAGCCATTTGCATATCTTTGCCCCCAACACAAGCTTATTGACTAGATACTTCAATAAAGAATGCTATGTGTACATCTTGAAATTTTTGCTCGACAGATAGTGTCTGAATTTTTGGAGTACGTACACCATAGCCAATCCTTCACGTTCTATTGTCGAATAATTATTTTCAGTCTTTGACAACTTTATGCTTGCAAATGCAATAGGATGATCCATCTCCCCTTCACCATCCCGTGTCAGTATTGCTCCCAACGCAATACAAGAGGCATCAATGTGCACATGGAATTCCTTCTTCCAATATGGGAAGACCAATATCGATGCGATGACCATTTTTTCCTTCAAGACATCCAGACTATGTTAACATTCTTCATCCCAATAGAATGTATCATCCTTCTTTAGCAACTTCTCCATGGGCGTGGTAATCAGAGCATAAGCCTTGATGAACTTCTGATAATACCCAGTATGGCCTAGCATTGCGTGTAGTTGTTTGACACTCCTTGGGGCTTCCAAATGGATTATTACTGTGATCTTTGTAGGGTCCACCATGAGTCCTTGCTTGCATACCACATGACCCAACAAAATCCCAAAGAGGACCCAAAAAAAACACTTCTTCAGGTTCAGAGTGTTTTGGTACCTTCGGCAGGTATCCAACATCAAGTGCTGATTGGCTACATGGCACTTTAGTAGCCCAAACACTATCCAGTCATCAAAATATACCTCTAAGAATTTGTGAATAAATTCTTTGAATGCCACGATGACCACGTGAGAGAATATCGTTGGTGCATTCTTAAGTTCGCAGGGCATCACTATGTATTGAAAGCACCCCCATTCCATCGCGAAGGTTGTTTTACTCCTATTTTTTGTTGTGATCTTGATCTGATGGTATCTAGAGAACCCATCAGTAAATGAGTACGCTTCCTATCCTCCCACATTGTTTAGTACCTCATCAATAAACAATGTCGGGAAAGGATCATGAACACATGCATTGTTAAGATTTCTTAGATCTACAAAAATCCTTATCTCTCCCTTCTGCTTCTTTTCTTGAACTACCATTGGGCTCACCTAATCAGATTCCTCCACTGGTTCAATAATACCCACCTAAAGTATCTTGTCCAACTCAAAGCAGATCTTTTCCTTGTATTTGGGATTAAGGTGATATGGCCTCTGCTTAATAGGCTTCACATCCAGTTTCAGAGTTATTTTCATCACTCCCATATCCCCTATGATGCCTTTCAAGTCAGAAAATTTTGTAGGAAAAAGATCCAGGTGCTCACGGAGTAACTCAACAACTTTATCCACTGTGGCATCATCCCAATAATCTTCAATCTTCATGAATTTAGGTTCCTCTTTAGTACCATTATTTACCTACCTAGTCTTCAACGACATAGTGATATCCAGGTTCTCTGTTTGTGAACCTTCAACCTCATGTTGGCCTTACACTTCTGGGATATTGATATTCCTTGGATCCGCTTCCTCCCCTTCAGTAGTCATATTATAGCATTCTAGTGCATAGCGCAGCTGGGTGCTCCAATCTGGTTGAACCAATTCCAAAGGATCCTATGGGATTCAAAAGATCATTGCCTTAACCTCCTACAACACCTCATCAATGCTTTCAAACCCATCTTTAAAGCTAAATATCCTCACTGACCCTTCTCTTAAGAAATCCCACTTTGCGGTGCCATGGTGTAGCTTTTTTGCTAAATACCAATTCATAGGGCTTATGTCCAGAGTGTGATAGAATAAATGCACCCATTCTGGCCGGGGCTCCATTCCATATACCTTAGTCCATTTGGCCAAATGATCGCATAAATCATTCCTCCAATCATACTTCTCAGTTACCCATAATTTAGGATGACCAAATCTCATTCTCATCATCCTTTTGTAATCTTGCCACTCATCAAAGCTGTCTTTGTGCGTACCCCACCACCGAGTGGGCGTAGTGCACAGTGTCGATTCCAACGCCTGAAAGCGGTAATCATCTGGAAATTCTCTTTCAAAATCATCCAAAAGTTTATCTACATTAGTTAAACCATCATATTAAGGTAAATTTCTTACCTCCAATGACACACAACACAACGATTTAGTCGTCATATTGTAGCATAGTGTGGATACTTCGTGCAACCTATTTTGACAATGTTCTAACTCTACATCTAAATCCGAGGTGTACGAATTTTCACAGTCCCATTCAATTCGTTAATTAGCTATCAGATTAAACTAGTGTTTGTATCGCACTATTATTTTATAGATCTGATCCAAATCATCATCACTTTCCTCATAGGTGCGGATTGTTCAGTATAATGCGGTCCTTCTGCAGGGTCCAATGGTACTACAACGCTGAGAGATTTCCTTTCAAATGACATTGTCTGCTTCTTCAAATTGATGACCCCATTCATGTCGATAGCCCAATCAATTCCCAGGAGTGTGGGGTATGGATTGTTATCATCAACAATCTCTATTAATTCAAAATTAGCCAGTGTGCTCGCACCTTCTATATCTACGGTAAGTCCCTGCAATTGTTCCATAGGGATAATCTTCTACTATTTTTCCATCCTCAGTTGAAGCAGATACCACTGTAGTGTAGGTCTCCCCATTCTCTCCTAGGTTTGTTTAGGCAATACATTCGCGTCAGACCCCGAATCCAAAATAACTTGGTCAATCTCATACTCTCCTATTTATGCGGCAAGCCTCATCTCGCACCTTGTTATTGCCTTATTCTTACCGGTCTTTTTGACTACATGGAGTCCATCATAATTATTATCCTTAACAACAAATTTTTTTATCAACTCCTACAACCCTTTCACAACCTTGCTATCGTGCAGTAGTTTCATACAAGTTTCCAAGAAGGTGGTAAGCACATAGGGGTCAACCTCTGCAGGCAGTTTGTCCTGACTTCTTGAGGTAGAGGCCTTAACGAAGCTTTTCTTCGCTTCCATGAATGTTTCTTTTGCACGCTCTAGATCAAACACAACCTCCTTTTCTGGAGCCTTGCGGACCCATCCACCTTATTCAGACTTCTTTCCCTTATTTCCACCAATTGCGATCCCGCTTCATAGTACGATATTCACATTCAGGTTCTCTTTGCAGGGCTTGACACTCATCATCTATAAATTCTGGGTAGGATTTTGAGGCTACACCTTCTTCTACTACATATTGGCCATCAACATAGGACATTATTTGATTGTGTGCTCAAATTGAGTGTAGTATTAACATGACAGGCGTGTCTGATTCATACACTCCCATGTGTAGTGTCCTGGCATTCCGCAATTGCAACAAATGACATGCCCTCGACCCCTACCAGGTCCTCATCCTCCTCGGCCTGATCCACACCCCTGATATCCTCCACGCATTCCCCCAGCACCCTGATTTGAAGGTTGAGTTTCTGCTTGCATTTGATACGCAGGCATCCTCTTCATCATTAATTCATAGCTTCAACAGTAGCACTCATCATGGCCCATCGATTTGCAGAAATCATAGAACAATTGTTATGGTGTCTATACAAACTTTTGTAGCAAATGAAAATTGTCTGTTACATGTTTTCCGGCTACTTGACAAATAACGCACCATAGTGCGGGCCCCACACTTTGTATTGTTAGAGATTCCTGCTTTAGGGGCATAGGCCCCCCTCCTGTGATGTAATTGATGAAGACAGGGTAGTGATCTTTATAATGCCCCTGGTTTTTACACTTGAGACACCAAACTTCTTCTCACACCTCTAATCGAGCCACTTTTTCCTATTTCAAGCTCTATAACTCCAAGAAAAGGTTCTGCAACACTGCATGAATCTGTTGAACTCTCAAAGAAGCATCCTGGATAGGTGTCTCATGTAATCTCATCATGATTTCCAGGGCTTTCGCCTAAGTTCCTATCTTTTGTTGTGATAGAGCAATCCTTAAGTGGGGCAGGAGCCCAACTATAAACTAATCGCGGTGTTGGCTATTTGCAAGATTCATATTAGATTCATGGATCCCGTACTTTAGTCTTTGATCTAGCTCCCATGGCATTTCAATGGGCCTCATCATGATTTCCTTAAATCCAATTACAGACTACAAGGCAGATTAGGCTTACCGAATTCCTTGTTCAAAGCAGTCTGAGTATCTACCAACGATGCCAACAGATTATCAATGCAATACTTAACATACCATGTCAGTGCGCGGTCTTGTAGAGTGGTGGCTAACTGCGCCTTCTTTATATTATCATCTATAATTTGTTGTGCTATCCACACAACCTTAGCAACAAACGAAAACTAATTCAGACCCTCACTTCCTAAGCCTTTCAAAACTGGCAACTTCATTGTATTCGACATGTTTACCAATGACGGTGGTGGTGGCGGTGTGGGTGAAGGTGTATGTTGTGGAGGTGAAGGTGGATGTGGTGTGGATAGATGAGGTATCTGTGGAAAACCCTGACTTATCAACTAGACAATGCTCTATGGTGAAGCCTGTGCTGCTCCCACTAATTCCTCCATTAGTTGGAACTAGTTTAACTGACTTTAAAAGAGTTAAACTAAATTAAATAATTACAACTCAAAATAAACTCAAACAGGGCTTCTATAATGTAGGAGACACTCTACATGACTCAAGTTAGACCCTCAAATCAAATTAAATAAGCCAAATAAGTCAAATCACCTTAGTTAACTATTACAAGTTGTCAGTGGATGTGGAATTACTATTTAATTTAGGATTTTCTTGTTGCATTTTCAACACCTCCAAGTAAGAATCCTTCAAGAAAATCAATCTGTTTCCACTTGGATGGCATGTGGTCCTAATTCTCCTAGTTCCAAGCATCTTTCCTCCTCATGCCCTAATATGAATTGGAGCAGTATACTGTGTACTATCTATCTCAATAGTTTTAGAGTGGAAAAATAGGAGGAATTAGATTGCAAGGCCATTTTTATCGACAAGTCCTCATTTGAAGAATTAGGGTTTGGACCTTCCAGAAGTATTTTGTGTCATCAACAAATATATTTTTGGGTATTAAAATTTCACTTGTTTTAGTCCCCTTATCATTATTCCACACTTAATGACCTTTCCAACAATGTAAGAAAGACATCAACCAAAGTTCATATGCAAAAGTTATGCCTGTTTGAAGTTGACCTTCTAGTTTGACCACCATCGTTCAAGAGGATGTTATACCAACCCCATTACTCATGTAGAAGGGGCTATACACATGTGGACTTGTTGGAATTTTTGTGTTTCCATTGATGTCAACTAGTGTTCAACCTTGTAATCATGCTTTCTGTTAGCTTCCTGCTGCAGCAGGTATTCATTTTTCATGATTAGCATTTCACAGGCCAAATATGTCGTACTTTGCTTGCTGCAATGCTCCATATTTGCTCAAACAGTCTCCAAATGAAAAATGATACTTCAAGCTCATTCAATTGCCTTCAAATTTTGTAAAGTTATCTCGGTATTGCTATTTTTAGTTAAAGGGAGGTCCAAACAGTTTAATCTTGGTCTCCCTAGGTTTAAATTTCCTGTTTTAGAATATAGAGATTGTAAATATGTCCAAACA
>APFE030699395.1:0-21734 GCA_000404065.3 Pinus taeda | reverse complement strand
CTATTTAGGGTTGATGATTTTTAGTGTTTACGTAAGTTGTACTTTCCAGTGCATAAGAATAATAATATTGTTAGTCTCTAGTTAAGATTATTCATAAAATGCTAAGTCACCGGATTCGTCCTAAACCCCCTACGAATCCCGAATCCAGCGAATCCGACACGATTCAGTCCGGATTCATGTCCAAATCATATGACACGTCGTGTCCGTTTCCGACACGTCAAATCTGAGGACGTATCACGATTTTCAAAAGCGTGTCGCGATTTTGGGACACGTGTCCTGTTTCCAGGACTAGTTACCCCATAAAAAGGATCTTTGGAGCTTTTTTATTTCTTTGAGAACCCATTTAGGGGCGGCTAGGATTGAGAAGAGATACAGCGGCATAGATTGAAGAACTGATTTGATTAAGACTAAGCGACTAGGCATATTGAGGGATTTGTGGGTTCAAGAAGAGAGACATGCTTCTAATTTTTCAAGGAGCAGATTCCAAGATGAGTGTTTCAGGGCAACATCAGTCAGGGGAGCTCCTAAAACCACTAAAAACATTTTAATGAGAAAGGCATTGAGTAGAGTGCAAAGGCAAAGGTTGAGGTTAGTTCTCTTTTGATGCAAAATCAAAATCCATGGTTAGTTCTCTTTTGATGCAAAATCAAAATCCATTTATGATCTGCTATGTAATATTTCTTATTCCAAAGTATTTCTTATTCCAAATACTTTGGATCTCCTCCCTAATTTAGTGTTTATGATATTTGGTGTTTACATAAGATGTATTTTCTATTGAATACGATTACTTATAAGATTTTCGGTCTCCATTAAGATTTCTCATAAGATATTTTAATGTGTTTATTATTTCTTACAATATTTGATGTATATTTAGTATTTCTTTGAATATTTTCTAGTCTATTTAATATTTATTTGTGTTTTGATGTGCAGGGTGCCTTTGGTTAGCCATGGATGATTTTTGTAGTTATAGTAGAGTCTATTTCTTATTTGTCTTTTTATGTCTTATTTTTTTTTTTTTGTTTTTTTATTGTTCCTTATATTTTTTTCTCGAACATGTTATATCTTTGTATTTGTGAGCATGGCCAAGCTAATTTATGGATTGTTTTTTTCCGATGTGTGTGTTAAATATAATTTTCTTTTGTTTACATTTTCTTTTGGGTTGAATAGTGTGGGTTTAGGGATGATCCATAGTCCACAAGTGTAATGAGCAAAGGTGAATGAGGCATGCATGTGGGGATTTGCTTCTTTATGTTTAAAGATGAACAAGGTATATAATAATATATGCGAAACTTACTTGTTTGTTACGAAATAATTATATGGTTTTATGTCCATTTTTATTTAACTCATATGTTGCTTTTCTTTTGGGTTGAATAGTGTGGGTTTAGGGATGATCCATAGTCCACGAGTGTAATGAGCAAAGGTGAATGAGGCATGCATGTGGGGATTTGCTTCTTTATGTTTAAAGATGAACAAGGTATATAATAATATATGCGAAACTTACTTGTTTGTTACGAAATAATTATATGGTTTTATGTCCATTTTTATTTAACTCATATGTTGCTTAATCATTGTATCATGTGTGTTTGTTGAAATGTAGTTGCGATACAAATTAAGAAAGGTGAAGGAACACTCATGAAATTACTATAAAAACTCCATGAGAGATGTGAGTCACCATAGCAAAGTTAGAAGCAAAGATAGAGGGTGAGTTATATTTTGTTGCAAAACTCATGTTGAAATTAGATGAATATTATATTATTTGAGATTTATTTATATAATCAACATTATGCAAATGTGGGTTAAAGGAAGCTGTTGGGGTATCGAGTAAACTATGGAATTTTTTTTGTATGAGAGACTTGCAAATGTGTAGGAGAACAAAGGAAGAAAGTGCGTTCTCTTTTGGCTTGACATTATATTATTTGAGATTTATTTATATAATCAACATTATGCAAATGTGGGTTAAAGGAAGCTGTTGGGGTATCGTGTTGGGGTATCGAGTAAACTATGGATTTTTTTTTTGTATGAGAGAGACTTGCAAATGTGTAGGAGAACAAAGGAAAAAAGTGCGTTCTCTTTTGGCTTCGACATGGATATCTTCCTGTTTCAATACAATGGTTCTCCCCCCCTTCCTTGTTAAGGAATTATTGATTTTTTGTCATTACATAAGATGTGCTTTTGCATAATATTACTCATAAGACATTTTGTTTTGGTTTATGATTTCTTATAATATATGTAAAGTGTCTAACATTGTGTGAGAACTTAAAGAAGGTCCAAACAAGCCATGATTACATAAGCATAGTGGGTGAAGGCAAGGATTGAGGTGATATGTGAGAACTTAAAGCAGGTCCAAACAAGCCATGATTACAAAAGCATAGTGGGTGAAGGCGAGGATTGAGGTGATATGTATGGTTCCATTTGTGTGTATTTAAATTCAAGGTATCTTACATTATTTGTTATCTATCTAATTATTGACCAGATTGTAATGCATGTAATGTAATGTGGAAAATCACTAATTAAAGTGTTGAAATCTATTTGTGAGTAAGAGACTGCGATAGAATGCAAAGGCAGAGGCAAAGATACATGTGAGTTTTCTTTTGGTGCAAATGTTCATATATGATCCACTATTTACCTATTTACCTATATATGGTCATCCATACTTATCTATTTAAGGTTTATGTTTTTAGTCTTTACATAAGATTTCTAGTGCTTAAAATATTCATAATATCTCACAACATTGTGTGTATTTAGTATTTTTTTCATTATCTCTCATTGAGTGTAATGCAATGAGATAATGGAATGTGAAGAATCAATTTTGAAACTACTAAAATATCTTTATTAATATCTTTATGATTGAGATTATAGTAGAGTGTAAAGTTAAAGAAAAAGGTAGAGGTGAGTTCTTTTTTGGTGCAAAATTTGGGTATGATTTGTTATGAAGTCCTCATTTCAAATACAATAGTTCTCTTCTCTCTTAAATCTTCTCTTCCCTCTTAATGATTTAGGTTTGATTTCTAGTGCATAAGGTTACTTATAATATTGTTGGTCTCTAATTAAGATTTCTCATAAGATATCTTAAATCTTCTCTTCCCTCTTAATGATTTAGGTTTGATTTCTAGTGCATAAGGTTACTTATAATATTGTTGGTCTCTAATTAAGATTTCTCATAAGATATTTCGCCCTTTTTTCATGCTAAACATTTTGTGTGTATTTAATATTACTCATATTTTTGATGTGCAGGGTGTCATTTGTTGGCCATCGATGCATTTTGGGGTTGCAGAATGGTGTGTCTCCATTTGTTTGTTTCTCTTTTCTTGTTTTATTTTTATTAGTTTTGTTGGCTTTTTGCTATTTTTGTGATTTTTTTTATACTCTTTACGTTTTTTTTTTTTCTTTCACATTTGTGAGCATGGCCATGCTAATTGTAGTTTGAGATATTTTTTTCCTTATATGCTCTATTCTATTATTTTTTTTTACTTAATTTTTTTTTTTGCATTCGAGGGTGAGGATGGAACAATTAAACAAATCCTTACAACCTATGTTGTAGGTTTAGTTCTAATGTGTAGTGGGCAAAGGCAATGAAGGTATGTATTAAGGAATTTACTTGTTTACTAGTATATAATCTTATCCTTGTTTTAATTTATAACTCATTTGTTGCTTCATAATTATCTCATTTGTTTAAATTTAAATGCAACGTAGGTTAAGAAAGGTGGAGAAGCATCGATAAAAGGATTGAATATCTTTGTGTGAGAGAGATGTGGGGCACTATAAGAAAGGGTAGAGGCAATGACGTCGAGGGTGAGTTAACTTTTGTGATAGAGGGTCAGTTTCTTCTTTTGTTTTTCCACTACGATGGATCTTTGTTTTTGTATTTGTGAGCATGGACTCCTTTGTTTGATGGTAAACCAAGTCAAATATCCCAAATAGTCCCAAATAGTAGTAACAACTGCACCCTCAAATGTGCCCCTCTAGAAAAGTTATTCAATCAAATTAGACAAAGATATGTGGACAACTCCCCATGAGAAGATGTGCAAGTCAACCCTCCTTCAGATGCATGGATATGTAAGTCACTCAAACCCCCAAATGGAAAATCTTCAGGTGAATGTGGGATCATTCGCAAATAATCCTTTTCTATTGAACAATGTATAGTAAATGGTGGCCCATATCAAGTTGTAACTAAATACATCGTGCTAAGTGCATATGCCAAAATAAGTGCCCTTAATAATCATAAACAATGTGCATAAACTTTGCACTGTGAACCCATCTTCCCCAAACTAGCTGTTGGCTTTCAAATATGTGGGTAAGGTATGCTAGACTTTTATCTTTTAAGCACCTTTAATCACCTCAAATAGGTTGATCTTCTTCTTCTATGAAGAAGTATTGCCTAGGCTATCACTTATTATGCTAGTTACCACTGGAAGATTAAACTAATGCTACAGGCGCCTAATGAGATCAAATTTATTACTTAGCATGATAAGAAACATTTTTATGTTCTCCATACAAGATCTCTAACCTCACTAGTTCAAGGGCTAGCTATAGCATAAATAATATTGTTGTAGGGTGCTACAATGGTGGATTAGTGTTGCATCCTTTAACAACCTTATATGTTTGATAATTAAGAGGAATGTCATTTTGAAATAATCTCTTGTGCTATGACTATAATAGGCTCATGGGCGCGTACACTGTCAAAGCTCTCAACATAAGCTTATGACAAATAAACCCCTCTTAACCTTTCATTTATTCTTAGATCTCAAAATAGATTAGGGCTGACCTTTCAAAGTTATGAATTCAAGCAGGGCCAAATTAAATTCGTGGACATCTTTTTGCTGTGAATAGCTTGCTTTTTTGGCAATGTCTTATTGAATTGCTTTTGTTTTGCTATAGTTCTTTGTTCTTGCCTTGAATTTTTTGCATTTGAGATGATGTAGGACTTGTAGGTAATACCTTTAGAATTTTTGAAAGTTCCTTACAACACGGCTCCTTGACTATCAACTTATGACATATCTCAAAATATGGACGTTTGGGGTGCTGTAACCCTCTTATGGTTTCCTTTCTATGTTATTTTTGTAGATTCCAATTCCATAATGACCCAAAACTGCTCATTGAGGTGATGCATGAAAAAAAGATTTCTTTTTATCTTGCTAGAAAACAAGGTTGAATTGCAGACCTAGAGAAATGTTCTAGATCCACAATGATAGGTCTACAACCCTAAAATTGTGGCAGATTGATGTTACCTTGGATACTAAAACCAACTGCCTTGAGCTCCGTGTGTAATTAGGGACATGTTTTCATCTTTTCCATTTGTTGTTTGAAGGTGAAACAACTTGCAAGTTTGTGAATAGTATGACACCCATAAAAACACTAAAATTTTAACTAGGAACCACTTAAAAGGCCTCTATCAAGAAGAGTAATGAGTAATGATGCTATTAGGTTGTCCTATATAAATGATTTACCAATCCAGGGCCCCTTTCAAACAAAGAGACAGGCGATGATTTACCATCCAGTGCCCCTTTCAAACAAAGAGACATGTGAACTTATATGAATGCATTTATAAATGAACGCTTCCCCCTTTTGATACTATTTTTGCTAGCATCACTTTAGGGCCAAACCCCTAAAGTTATAAATATATAAATAGGGTTGTTCTCCTTAGACAAGGATTTCTCCTACATAGGTTAGCTTTCTTGAACTTATTTTGTTTTTTTCCTTTAATCTCGTTTTTAATCAAAGTTCTATTTTGAATTAACCTTTCAAATAAGCTGCCATGCCTAATGTCCCATTCATAATTGTTGGTATCAAATTCTACTTGAAAATGTTCTTATGGAAAAGGATTTACTCACTTTTAATAAAAATGAAAGAAAGGCCAAAGTTGATTCATATCTATTGTGTTAAGGAAACTTCTCTTATAGAGTTTGACATGGGACTATCCCAAAATGTTGATGTGACTTCTGGTTCAAGAACAATGCCCTAGATAAAGTCAATATGAGGAAACAAAGCTGGAGCATCTTCTTCATGATTGCACTGAGACCTCTAACATAGAGTGATCTCCTAAGACATCTAACATAGAGCGATCTCCTCCTTGTTGATGTTTGTAGCTTGGGTAGGTAGGAGCATCTTCTTCATGATTGCACTGAGACAATCTAACATAGAGTGATCTCCTAAGACATCTAACATAGAGCGATCTCCTCCTTGTTGATGTTTGTAGCTTGGGTAGGTAGGAGCATCTTCTTAATGATTGCACTGAGACCTCTAACATAGAGTGATCTCCTAAGACATCTAACATAGAGCGATCTCCTCCTTGTTGATGTTTGTAGCTTGGGTAGGTACTTTTGCACAAGCCCAAGTGTTTGGGCATGCAGAAGCGACCTGATACACCCTTAGACCTTAGCAATTACTTTAGTAATTAAATTCATTTTTTTCATAAGATAAAAGTGATTTTAATTTAATGAAATGCAAAGGTTCTTTCCAAATAATGGAATTAGATGAATCTCAACTGTCGATCTTAGGTGAGACGAGATCAAATTTCAATTGTGAATCACTTTGGAGATTAGGGTTGCAGATTCAGTCAACAGCTGGAGCTTATAAAAGAAGAGCTAAGGAGAGGACAAGACACAGCAATGGCGAACACAAGGCTTGAAAGGAGATTTCGGTAATTGAGTGGAGAAGGACTACCATTCAAGTGTGCTAGGTCTGAGGAACGTAGCAAGAGAGATCCAAATCAACCAAGACAGACTGGGATAGTTCTAGGGCTTGATCAGGTGGATTAGATTTAGGTTATTGTTATATTTGTAGTTTTCTCAGTGCGTCATTTTCCTAGTAAGAGAGTCTTAGTAGGTTTTGAATCATTAATGAAGAACTGATTTGATTGGGCAAAAAACTTTTGTAATGTGTGATTGAGATTGGTTGTGCTTCTATTGAATATTTTTTTGTTTATGCTAAGACCCTAGTTGTGCTTTTATTTTGTAGACCTGTGATGAATTTGTTAGGAATTATTTTTCAGGTTGTTGGGTTCTAAAATTAACAAGGAATCATAGTTGAAACTCTGAGAAATCAATCTCCAAATTAGCAGGCGCTAGTTTCGTTTAGTGATTGCAGGGGTCTATGTTCGACCAACGACTGTACAACACAGAATTCTTAGTTTGCATGTTGAGAATTCAACGCATAAGAGAGATTAATTTCTGCAATGTGTGGGCTAGTGGTTGGACAATTGAGTGAAATTTTAAAAAAAAGTGGTCGACAAGCAAGCCACGACCTAGTTGTTACAAATCTATCATGGATCAAGCACCACGGGGAATGTGGTGAGTCGAGATGACATGGGCTGTGGTAATCACGGAGGTCGAATTGGCAATAGAAGAGGTAGAGGTCGACTGGGACACAAGTCTAGCTATCAGTCGCTAGTCAAGATGACAACCAAAATAGTAGGTGACAGTAGTAGGGCAAGCCAACTTTGATAGGCCGTGTAAGTGAGGAAGTGGAGGGTTGTCGAAGAAGCTTATAGCTGTCTCTAAGATGGTGATAGGGATGTGTGTGGAAAGTAAAACTAGTTGTCAGAGACAATAGTCATTAGGCCGAGAGGAAAAGGCCACCTGACAAGAGAGATATAATTGTCATCAGATCCAGTAAGGTCGAGATATAATTGTTCGCTGACAAGAGAGATATGACCGTATAGTCCATATGGTGCTACAGAGTGGTCAAAACATAGTCGTTCCAACAAGGAGAGCTACGATGTAGAGGAATCTAGTAGTCAACCATAGATTGACAGAATTCACAAAGGTGTCGTGAATAGTGTAAAGATTATACAAGGGCCATACAAGGGTGGGGAGTTTTATAAGCGTGATTAGTTTGTTCACAGACAAAAGATGTGAATAGTGGAACTGGCAAATACACTATTTCAAAGAATCTAGGGGGATGGGGCCTAAAATTTATTGACAAAAAGCCTTCATAATTCAAAGTCAATACATTCACATAATCAAGATGACTCTTGCAAGTCAGAATGTAGCAATAATTCCGCAATGAGCCCTACCTGAAGGTCAATAGGATGTGCTTTTGATGACCAGTCTCCAAGTCAAGGACTTGGAAGTTGTCACGTAAATTGTAAAAGGCAATGTAAGACAAGTATAATAGCTCTAATGCCAAAATACATACATGATATGCCCAAAATTAAATCAAGTGGACCATCATATCTGATTGAAAGGTGGAGATTTGATGGTAGGTGTGATTGCAGTGGATGGGATATGGGTTGTGCACTTACCTTACTTCATAGTCGGAAACAAAAAAGGAACGATGACTTAATTAAGACCAATTCAAAGGTAGAGGATTGTAATTCATTATGTGTGCTTTCGTAGGTATTATATACGGGTCCTTGTTGGGTGTGGAATCCCCCCCCAAGGCATGTTTTGGGGCTTAAAGCCCAAGTTTTGACGAAGTCCATTGTAAAGACTCCACGATTTGTGGGTGCGGAGCGTGAAGTCATAATAGAGTCACAGGGTTGTCTATCCTTGTGTTTGTAATGTAATGTCAACTTGAAAGATCTGCCCATGGTCCGCAGACCATGGGATCGTATAAATAGAGCGAGGCTCTAAGTGTAGAAAACATAAAATAGGGAATCTAAGCATGATGAGTCTAAGGAAGTGATTGAGTCGAAGTGTAAATCGTGTCTTTGGGTCGTAGAGTAGGAGAAGGCTCTGCAGCTGAGTGCACAGAGGCCTAGTAGTCCACAGCTGAGTGCGCAAAGCAGGTCGAGTCTGTAATTGTTGGAAGTATTAATAAAGATAAGTCTTACCATATTTTTGTGTATATTTTCCTATTTTATGCATTATTGGATATGAATTGCAAGTTTACTGTCTATTTGCTGCGCGAACTCATATGAATGTGCTGTATAAATAAATATAACATAAGGCATCCATTTACGCGAAGATAACTAATTGGTGTAAGAAGATAAGTAAGATCTCGGATGTGACTTAGGGGAATAGTGCAGAGCGCTGCTCTTGCAGCGCGGAAGCCCTGCAACCTCTGGTTAGGGCTGCGCGAAGGCGAATATATTAGGGTGCGAAGGCCAGGGAAGTGCGCGAAGCAACCTGCGCGCAGGGACTAACAGTTGGACCGAGTCAACCCCTCAGACATCTCAAGGGTGCAGAAACCTGGTTCCAACACCCCCCCATACTACTTTGGGTGAGACCTCAGTCCGCGGATTGTTGCCGAAAGGGCCAGTAGTACAGGGGTTTGTTTAGCTAATTAATTCCAAACTTGGGTCAGGCCCCAACAAGCCAACAAATGGTTCCGTTGCCGAGACCGGGATTTGCATAGAGATGTCTGATGTCGTATCACTGGAATCCAACTAAAAAAGGAATTAAAGATTGGTTGGATAGGAAGATTCACGAGTTCCTGGTGTAGGAGAATAGGAATCCTAAACTATCAAAAGAAGAGTGGTTAGACTGCTACCTGTACCTAGAGATCCACGAAATTTTCTTTGCATCTTTCCCTACTGAGTTGTACGAGTGGATCGTGAAGCTAGCAGATAGCCAAGGAAGGTACAAGCTCGACAAACCTATTATGTGGACTCCATAATTGGTGCGTAGATTGGAAGCATCGGAGGATAAGATCACGCTCATTGTTGACCACTGGCTCGATCGAATTATAGGAGGATTCATCACTGAGTTTACGGTAGATACTTCGGTCAGCTATAGCGAGGCAGAACGACGCTTCCCCAAAGGACCGCGAGGTAAGTACGTTAAGTCTTTGAACACTTGGATTAAAATGCTACTGTGTGAAAAACGGATTATGCGAATAAATTGATGTTTGGGGCTACGCGAAGTGGGAGAATCTACAGAAACGAAGGTAGTACACAACTAGAAACTAGCCCCTTGATTTCACCTTCGCGAGGGGATGAGGAAGAACTCGCGAAGGTCTCACCAAGAAGTGCGATCAATTTGATAAGGCAGAGGATTTCACACATACCACCCACACCCACACCACCGCCAGTTTCATCGTCTTCACTCCCATCTTCGCCTATACCACCTCCGCCACCACTGTGAGTTAATATGGCAAGCTTGATAAAGTTGCTAGTGTTCAAGGGAGTAGGAAATGAAGATCCATACCAGTTTTGGTTCATGATAAAAGCTGTATGGGAAGCGTAAGGAGTCGCAGATGACAATATAAAGAAAGCAATGTTGGTCAACGCTCTACAGGATCGCATGTTGACCTGGTACATTAAGCATTCCAATGACAATCCGAATGCGAGGATCACGGATATCCAAACTGCATTGAACAAAGAATTTAGCAGGCCGAAGTCAGAGGCGGTCGATCATAGGGTTCAAGGAGATCACGATGCTATCAGGTGAGACCCCTTGGGAGTTGGATCAGGGACTGAAGTGCACAATTTGTGTAGCTAACATGACGTTGACGGATGGACAATGCCGTGAATGGTTTGTAGCATCGTTAACGCCGCATCTAAGAAACGCACTGTCATAACAGAGGCTAACAACTCAGGCTGAGGCCTTGGAGATAGTGATGCGACTGCACGAGACCCCGATACAGGATCCCAACCTGGGAGTTCAGCAGATTCAAGCGCAGTTGAAAAACTTGTGCCTTGCAATGCAGAGTCTGAAACAAGATAGGACAGCTCGCCCAGAAGTGCGCGATGAGGTATGGTGCGTAAAGTGCAAGGGTCAGGAACATGACAAGGACCATTGCCCGGTGTTTGCGAATTACCTCGCGGGCGGAGGACCAATGCCACTGAGACTGAAGGCACAAGCAGGACCTAGCGTAGCGCTTGCGTTGTGGTGCGCGATTTGTCAAATAGGAGGAAAACATGCTACGGACAACCGTCATTTGTTGCAGAAGTACACGCAGAATTCACAACAATTGTTCTGTAATTTCTGTAGATCGGTGGGACATGATGAGTGCACCCGTAGAAGTTATGAGCTGATGATGGATAAGACTGCTACCTACAGAGTTCAGGCCGAAATACGACCCCTTGACCAGAACGCAGGGATGACGTGATCCAGATTTCAGGGACGCAGACGAGGCCAAGGTGGAGGAGGACCTGGAAGAGGTCGTGGACAGCTGATGTGTTACAATTACGGAGGGCCAGCCCATTATGCTCGCGATTGTACGAATCCGACGCGTCCATCTTGCTTGTATTGTACATTGCTTGATCATGAGACGGAGGATTGTTCCACACTAATAGCGAGGCTGCGCGATAAAGGAGCGCTCCAACCTCCCCCGATTCAGAACCTACAAATGATGAGGTCTGAGCCGCGCGAGGAAGACCCTAATGTGAATATTGTGCTTCGAAGTGGAATTACGACAAGGGATGACAAAGGCAAGCAACTTGAAGATAGTACTTGGGTTCGCAAGGCTCCGACGAAAGAACCTGAGTTTGATTTGGAGCGCGCTAAGGAAACCTTCATGGAAGCTAGGGAGAGCTTCGTTGATGCCTCCACTTCAGGCAACAAACCCAGACCGGAGCCAGAAATGGACCCATCGATGCTCACAACATTCTTGGAAATATGCATGAAGCTGTTGTGCGACAGCAAGGCTATAAAGGGGCTGCAGGAACTCATAATTAGATGCACTGGGACCGCGCCAGGAGAACCGCGCGTAGTCCGAATGCGTGGAAAGCACGCGATGAGGATAGGAAGGGAGATGAGATTGACTGCGCAGATTGGAGAATACGAGATGGACCAAGTGATTCTGAACCTAGGATCAGACGCGAATGTTCTGCCGAAGCAGACATGGGAGCCCATGGGAAGGCCTACGCTGCAATGATCTCTTATCTAGCTGCAAATGGCGAACCAACAAAAGATCCTACTTATGGGAAGATTGTAGGGGTTCATAGTGGATATTGAAGGGGCGAGCGTGCTGGTAGAGTTTGAAGTGATAGAGAATGTTGATGACAACAATCCCTACCCCGCACTGTTAGGAATCGATTAGGCCACTGATATGAATGGGGTGATAAATCTGAAGAAGCACAAGATGATTTTTGAGTAAAAGTCTTTGTGCGTAGTTGTACCTTTGGACCCTGTAGAAGGACCATGCTACACGGAGCCAGTGCGCGACTATGAAAGTGACGATGACTTGCATTGCATTTACAAGATAACCGCGTGAGAGCAAGACTAGGTAAATACAATCGCGGATGGATGAATCTCATGGGAGCGGGAAAGCGCTCCTGTACATCGGATTCTGACGAGGAGATAGAACGATGGCAGAACCGGTTACATGAGGTAACCACGCTGAACTGCAACATGATGACGAAATCGTTGCGCTGTGTATCAACTGAGGTAAGGGATTTGCCTATGTACGATGGGTTAAGCGAGGTAGCCGACTTCCTGAACAAATTCGAAAGGGAGGTGCCAGAATGACAACTCTTCGAGGCTTTGAAATGGGTACTGTGTGCTACGCCCGCGAGGTGGTGGGGTATGCACCAAGGAAGCTTTGAGGGCTGGTGCCAATGCAGGAGGATGATGCGCACAAGGTTTGGGAAGCCTCCGATGCGATTAACAAACAAGATTGCTGGACGGAACGATCCGTGCCCCACCTGTCTAGATGGATACAGACATATGTTACGAAACCTTCGCGGATGCACACAACCTTCGCGTTAGGGGACACGGTCAGTAAGCAGGTGTGGACAAGGCAATGGCGTGAACAACCCCTCTGGTTGGAACCACGGAGTATGGAAAGACCAAGTGCGCATAAGGTTATCCACGCAGAAGCCTTTAAAGAAGTATGCAAAGCACTGAACAAGGTACACAATGTGCAATGAACTGATTGGGACTTGCGCGTACCAACGATTCTATGGGCTTACAGAACCATGTGCAAGAAATTGATGGAGCAGGCGCCTCCGAGGCTGGAGTATGGAGCGAACGTTGTAATCCCCATAGAGTATAAAATGCCTAGTTCGTGCATATCAACACTGGTAGATACGATGCCTCGCGGAACCTTGGAAGAAGGGGTCAGGCAGCTGAACGAAGCAGAACACTTGGGACCTGACGAAGAAATCTGATAGGGTGACCTTAGGCTCCAAGAACATATGAAAGAAAGGGTGTGATTAAGGGAGAAAGGTGCTCTATTAGAAGCGGAAGTCAAGAAGCTTGAGGACAAGATAAAGATAGATTTTCTCGATAAGAAGACCAGGGCGATAAAACAGGGTGCGCACGATTACCTTGACGAATTTGGAGACTACCACCGAGAGTTTATCAGCCTGATGCCTTGGATCGGACCGCATATTACTAAATGGACCAACCATGGTGGCGCATTATAGATGATAAAATGCGCGACGCAGCCAGTAACAATAAAAGGTGGGTATTTTCCAGGAAAAGTGATGGATGATCGGATGAAACCCTATACAAGTGGTGCGACCACCTGACTAGCGGGGGGAAGTATAGTCTTAGCGCTCCAAGCAGTTGAAAGGAGGCACTGGACTATAAATTACTCCGTTTGGGAGCTGCGCAATGTTGGAGTTGTGCGCATAAACAAAGTGTCACAAGGTCCGCGACTGCACAAGTGGGGCTGCGCTGCCGCACGGGTTGGCTGGAAAGTGACCGTTGGAGTCACTATTCACGATGTGATGCTTGACTTGAGACCAAATGGAGCGGGCGATAGACATTTAAGATGCGCTTTATGGGCAAGATTTGGGAAAATATGCCGCCAAGGGAGCATTAATGAACTGGATTTTGGGGGAACGGTCGAATTCAAATTCAAAAGACGTTATAAATTACAAATGGCTGCCCAACAAACAACACTTGGTCATTTGCAAATTGAGCTATTGTATGCCCCGTGTATTCTAAGCCGAGATCTGTTTGCCCTGTGTCGAGCTTTGGTTGAGCCCTTGATTGAGCGATTGATAGATTTTTGGACTAGCAAGATGGCAACATCTGAGGAAGTTAGGGAAATTGCAGAGATGACTTCCGGAGAGGCTGCGCAGGCTGGAAGATGCCCCCGAAGGCACCAAGATTGTGGCAGAAATCCCTAAATCACAGCGTACGGCGAGGCCAAAAAAGCACAAACAGTTGATGATTCCAGTGCGTGTGTCCCTGCAAAACTTGCTGTGCACCAGATTAACGATGGAGGAGAAAAGGAAAGCAATTAAATTAGAAATCGACGAGGAGGAAGACTTGGAGGATCTCATAATTGAAGAAGACGAGGACGAGGGCATGGAAGTAGAAATTGAGGCTGTGCACCCTCCAACCAAGCTGCCTGTGTATATCCCTCGGTGGAAGGGGAAGGAAAAAGTACCCAAGGACCTCGACGAGAGCAAGAGCTCTCTCTAGACTCCGCTCCTCCCGGACGACATCACCTTTGAGGGCACGCACTTGGGGAGCGTGCCAAATTTGAAGTTTGAAGATTGGGATGTCGCTAACGACGAGAAGTTCCCTCATCTAGAGACCACGCAGCTCATGAAGCCCAAGCAGAACACCGCAATGGGGGTTATCGAATTGGAGCTGTGAAAGTGGTTATGCGGAGTGGAAAAGGCAGGGTTGCGATCGTACAATCCATATGGTGCTGTAGACTGGTCAAAACATAGTCGTTCCAACAAGGAGAGCCGTGTTGCAGGGGAATGTAGTAGTCAACCATAGATTGACAGAAGTCTCAGAGGTGCTGCCGTTAAGAGTGCAAAGTTTATAAAAGTGTGATACAAGGGTGGAGAGTTGCATAAGCATGGTGCCAGATTGCAATACAACGAGCAGTGATGGGTGGTCACCTCTTAGAGGGAGATCATACCAGTTGGCGGGCAGGAGCAATAGTGATAACAATGCAGGAAGTCCATAGAGTAGTTGTACTCATATAGTTTGTATGAGAGCCACATATCAACCTAGTGTACAAAGGTTGGAGAGTGCATCTAATTTCACCCTTGGGAAGGTGAAGGTTTCATTGATTATCCTGGTGAATGTCATATGGGAGTTTGCTAACACCAAACTCACCCTACCGACATATGCTGCAAAAGTGGTCACCTATAACCAAAAGGGTGTGAAATCTAGGAGAATTATCTTGGATGTGGTGAAGGATCATGTGATTCCTCACCCCTATTTGATAAGAAGACAAGGGAGATGTGGGAGGCTCTGATGAAGCTTTATTAGAGTTATAACACAAACGGAAAAATGGTGCTGAGAGAGAAACTCAAGAACACCAAGATGACCAGATTAGATACCATGACCAATTATCTGACCAAGATCACATAGGTATGTGATGAGTTGGCAACAACTGGTGTGGTCGTGATAGAGGATGAAATGGTAAGGATGACCTTGAATGACCTTGAATGGCCTCACTAATGGAATCCTTTCATGAAAGGCATCTTTGCACAAGAGCATCATCTTTGACCTCAATGTTCTTAGGACATTGTGTTCTGATTGTGCAGATTAATGCAATGCTCATGTTATGGTTGTAACTGTCTGTGCTCTGAATGTTTGGCTCCCCTGGTTATCAGTTGTTGTCCTCATGCAAATTTACTCCATATTTATTAAGTCACCTGTCATAGTATTATAGTTCACTGGTCGATAAAAATGTTGTTATGATGGCGCTCCCAAGAATGATTGAACTGTCTTTCAACTTATTCCTTACAGTTCAGTCTTTCCACTACTTGTAAACATGGATATTTTCAATTTTGAGGGTTTATATGTTCCTTCGTTGTGAAGGAAAATGTGTTTTTTTAATGCTCCAGATATAATTAACAAACGGGGTTTATGTTGTGTAGGTCAGGCATTGTGCTATTGAACAAAATCCATCATGTGGGCATAGTATACCCAAAATCTATGACCATTCCTATCATATAACGTGGATTGCAAAAAAGTAGAGCTATTGTTTTCCTCGTTATACTTATACAATGGAGATTGGGATCTATTTTTAAGTGGAGATTAAGGCATGAAATGCAAGTTGCAAGTGGAGCAGACAAGAGGTAAGTGAACCGCTGAGTGCATGTGTTACCTGTTTAGTGCTCTTAGGACATTGTGTTCTCATTGTGCAGATTCATGCAAAGCTCATGTCATGGTTGTAACTGTCTGTGCTCTGAATGGTTGGCTCCCTTGCTTGTCAGTTGTTGTCCTCATGAAAATTTACTCCATACTTATTAAGTCATCTATCACAGTGTTATAGTTCATTGGTCAATAAAAATGCTATTATGATGGCCCTCCCAAGAATGATTGGACTGTCTTTCAATTTAGCCCTCCCAAGAATGATTGGACTGCCTTTCAATTTATTCCTTACAGTCCTGTCTTTCCACTACTTGTAAACTAGACAATTTATTCCTTACAGTCCTGTCTTTCCACTACTTGTAAACATAGATATTTTCAATTTTGAGGGTTTATATGTCTTTCAACTTATTTCTTGCAGTGCAGTCTTTCCACTACTTGTAAACATGGGTATTTTCAATTTTGAGGGTTGATATGTTCCTTCATTTTGAATATTCAATTTGAGGGTTTATATTTTCCTTCATTGTGAAGGAAAATGTGTTTTTTAATGCTCCAGATATTATTAACAAATGGGATTTGTGTTGTGCAAGTCAAGCATTGTGCGCTATTGAACAAAATCCATCATGTGGGCATAGTATACCCAAAATCTATGACCATTTTGACGACTTATGATGAGACTTGGCGCAACAAACAGTCCATGCCCAATCATAGTATACCCAAAATCTATGACCTGTTTGACGACTTATGATGAGACTTGGCGCAACAAACAGTCCATGCCCAATGATATCAAAATCTTCTATTTCATGATATCAAAATATTCTTATCTATGACCAGTTTGACGATTATGATGAGACTTGGCGCAACAAACAGTCCATGCCCAATGATATCAAAATCTTCTATTTCATGATATCAAAATATTCTATTCTTCTATTTCATGATATCAAAATCTTCTATTCATGAAAAAGAAAAAGGAGGGTTTCATATAAAGATGAAGCCACTCAAATTAGTCTTCCTGAGAAAAAGGTGAAAGCTATTGTTGAGAAACTGGCTAGGGATAGGTCACTGAAAGAACCCCCAGTTTGTATCTTTTCAGGGCATAATCTGGGTATCTCTCATCTCAAGCAAGGAGGGTTTCATATAAAGATGGAAGCCACTCAGAAAAAGGTGAAAGCTATTGTTGAGAAACTGGCTAGGGATAGGTCACTGAAAGAACCACCAGTTTGTATCTTTTCAGGGCATAATCTGGGTATTTCTCATCTCAAGCGTTCTTGTGATAACATGCCATTGAAGATAATGGGTCCTAACATTTTTACTAGAAAGTGCATGGTGAAGATGTTTCGGAAGTGATAAAGGTTTCTATTCATCAATGTACTTCAAAAGAGCTTCAAGACAAAATGATATGAAGGAGCTGGAACAATGTTAAAGAGGACAAGCCTACAAGGATATGGAAGCAACAAAATGTGAAGTGAAACCTGTAGTGCATGTCAAACAAAACCTGCCAAAAGTGGCTGAGAATATTATGGGCGAATAATCTTCTGAAAATTGTCAAAGTAGCACAACAACAGAGAAGGGACAAGAGTTAGAAGACACTACAGAATTAGATTCAAAGTCATATCATTCTCCTAAAAACACGGAAACAGGAGAGAGAAGGGACAAGAGTTAGAAGACGCTACAGAATTAGATTCAAAGTCGTATCATTCTCCTAAAAGCACGGAAACAGGAGAGATATTTCAGGAAAATGATCTGAATTTGTGAGAAGAGGACTGGTCTAATTTGCCTATGTGGTGTAGCAGTAAAGGAGACGCAGAAGGTGACGTTACCTTTCACTCACTCTGGAAGTGAGACATCCTCATACTCGTCAACTTTGGAATTGTCAAATTTCTCCTGTAGGAGTGAAGCTCGCTCTTTTTCTGGGAGGGAGGATGACCCATCGTCTTGTTTCAGAAGTGATAAAGGTTTCTATTCATCAATGTACTTCAAAAGAGCTTCAAGACAAAATGAAGCTAGCTCTTTTTCTGGGAGGGAGGATGACCCATCGTCTTGTTTCAGAAGTGATAAAGGTTTCTATTCATCAATGTACTTCAAAAGAGCTTCAAGACAAAATGATATGAAGGAGCTGGAACAATGTTAAAGAGGACAAGCCTACAAGGATATGGAAGCAACAAAATGTGAAGTGAAACCTGTAGTGCATGTCAAACAAAACCTGCCAAAAGTGGCTGAGAATATTATGGGCGAATAATCTTCTGAAAATTGTCAAAGTAGCACAACAACAGAGAAGGGAAAAGAGTTGGAAGACACTACAGAATTAGATTCAAAGTCAGATCATTCTCCTAAAAACACGGAAACAGGAGAGAGAAGGGACAAGAGTTAGAAGACGCTACAGAATTAGATTCAAAGTCGTATCATTCTCCTAAAAGCACGGAAACAGGAGAGATATTTCAGGAAAATGATCTGAATTTGTGAGAAGAGGACTGGTCTAATTTGCCTATGTGGTGTAGCAGTAAAGGAGACGCAGAAGGTGACATTACCTTTCACTCACTCCGGAAGTGAGACATCCTCATACTCGTCAACTTTGGAATTGTCAAATTTCTCCTGTAGGAGTGAAGCTAGCTCTTTTTCTGGGAGGGAGGATGACCCATCGTCTTCCATTTAATCTTCTCTGTGCTTCCATTTTCAGTTCCAACCATATGTGCAAGTCATCTTTTCCAGCCACGCATTTACAAAAACAAGCTATATCTACAGATATCTCAAGTCATGATGACAAAAGAAATATTTCCAGCACATCCTCAAACCAAGTCATACAACCAATCTCAACTTTATGAGTACTTAAATGTTCCAGAGGGAATGATGGTAATGACAGAATGCTCAGAAGTAGGCAAAATATCCCTTTTAAAATAAAAAGAAATTTCACCCACAATTCGTACAAATCCTTAATCTTGCCATTTTCGAGGGATAGGTGTTACTGTTCAGAAAGACAATTCCATACTACCTAATGAGCTAGATGTTAGTCCAACTCTTTTACGTTCTACAGAAGAATGTCCTGTAGGTCTTGCTACAAATGAAGTGTTATTAGCTAAAAATTCCACTCCAGAGATAAATTCAGATGTCGCACAAGATGGAAATGGTGCAGCCTCCCAGCTCATATTGAAAACAGAAGATGCGATGAACATAGGATCTCGTCTAACAGAGGCTTTTGAAGAGAATGGAAACATCCAAATTGATGATGGTTGTAATGATTTTTCTGTTACAAATATGGATAGTTCCTATATTGATGTGGGTGATCGTGCCTCCATAGTTGAGAACTTGAGAGTACTTATGTTCTTGATTTGCCTATACAAAGAGAAAGTTCAGATCTTTGTGTGTCAGTGGGTACCTGCCTATCACTTGTAGACATAGATCATAATAAGTGTATTCATGAAACTTCATCTGTGCCTTCCATGGATATTCGAAATACCATGTCTTCAAAGAGTCATCAATTCAAGCTTTAGAGTCATCAATTCAAGCTTCAGAGCATTATTTCAAATGATCAATGGCAACAGTTTTCTTCAACTGAGGAAACATTTCTTGAATCAAACTCAGCCTCATGGATTGATCCTCAATGTCGTAAAAGGCATGTTAATGTACCAGTTAAATCAGTGGCATCTATTATCAAGCTGCAATATGAAAAATCAAACATAAAAGGAAGTTCAATGCATGCACCAGGAAATTATGTGAATAGAAAAACTAAGAGTCTCAGTTTGAATAGCTGCCCATATCATCTAAACTAGAGAATCTTCCTTTGCATATTATGTTTGCAAAGTTTGTGGGAACATGAGAGTTAGCCCCTGTAGGGTGGTTACCCTACAGTAAAACATCCTGAAACACATCTAGCGGGAAGCTGCTACTATGGATCTTTGGAAGTGCCTGCATTCCATTCTTTAGATGGAAATACTAGTCTTTGGAGCCCAGGAAGGGCCAGGCCTGAAATTTCTTGACAAAAGCCTTCATAATTCAAAGTCAATACATACACAGGATCAAGATGACTCTTGCAAGTCAGAATGCAGCGATAATTCCGCTATGAGCCCTACCCCATGTTCAGCAGGATGTGCTTTTGATGACCAGTCTCCAGGTCAAGGACATGGAAGCTGTCACTTAAATTTTAAAAGGCAATGTAAGACACGTATAACAGCTCTACCCCATGTTCAGCAGGATGTGCTTTTGATGACCAGTCTCCAGGTCAAGGACATGGAAGCTGTCACTTAAATTTTAAAAGGCAATGTAAGACAAGTATAACAGCTCTAGTGCCAGCAGACATACATGGTTTGCCCAAAATTAAATCAAGTGGACCTTCACCTCTGATTGAATGGTGGAGATTCGGTGGCAGGTGTGATTGTGGCAGATGGGATCTGGGTTGTGCACACACCTTACTCCACAATCGGAAACAAAGAAGGAAAAGCGACTTAATTGAGACCAATTCGAAGGCAGAGGATTGTTATTCATTATATGTGCTTTCTAAGGTATTGTATCTGGGACCAACCATTTTTATTTTAATTTATCTAGAGTGCCACAGTGTTATGTTATGGTTCATCCATATCATTTTCTCCTCCTTTTTTCCCTCTGAAAATACGGGGAAGTTTGTCATTCTGTCACTGCTATGTGAAATTTTTGTTCATGTCGGACATTAATCTTACCTAATTTCTCTCATCTCTAGAATTAAAATAATAATATAATAATAATAAGATTAAATTTATTGATGGCCTTGGTCCTAGAGTCAAATATAGTTGTTATGTAGCCGTTGGAGTCTTTGCTCAGCCTATTTAAATTGCTAAAGCCTGATCTGTTTCTTCAACTTGTCCTGACGATGAACCACACTAGTTGGTTCGAAACGCGTCGACAATAATGTTCTTATGTGATTTACGCCGAAGCTCTTTTTACAAATATGATGGATCACAAAAGCCTCAATTCTACAAAAGCTAACAACCTCTTAACTTTACTAGTGCTTTAAAAAAAAATGAAGCTAACGACCTCTTAACTTTACTAAGCTAACAACCTCTTAACTTTACTAGTACTTTGGGAAAAAAATGAAAATTACTAGTACTTTGGGAAAAAAATGAAAATGAAAATAGAAAATTGAAAGTGGAAGTAGAACTTCACTTCTAAGGTGAAAGTAAAGTAAAGCGAAAGGCACTTTCTTAAACGCACTTTCTGTTAAACACAACCTATTAACCTCCCGCAATTTTAATGCTAAGTGAAGCTACCAACCTTTTGAATTTACTAAGCTAACAATTTCTTAACTTTACTAGTACTTTGGGAAAAAAATGAAAATTAACTTTACCAGTACTTTGGGAAAAAAATGAAAATTACTAGTACTTTGGGAAAAATGAAAATGAAGATGAAAGTAGAAAATTGAAAGTGGAAGTAGAACTTCACTTCTAAGGTGAAAGTAAAATAAGTGAAAGGCACAGTGAAGCTACCAACCTTTTGAATTTACTAAGCTAACAATTTCTTAACTTTACTAGTACTTTGGGAAAAAAATGAAAATTAACTTTCCTAGTACTTTGGGAAAAAAATGAAAATTACTAGTACTTCGGGGAAAAATGAAAATGAAGATGAAAGTAGAAAATTGAAAGTGGAAGTAGAACTTCACTTCTAAGGTGAAAGTAAAATAAGTGAAAGGCGCTTTCTGTTAAATACAACCAACTAATGCTAAGTGAAGCTACCAACCTTTTGAAATACAACCAACTGCAATTTTAATGCTAAGTGAAGCTACCAACCTTTTGAATTTTTGAATTTACTAAGCTAACAATTTCTTAACTTTACTAGTACTTTGGGAAAAAAATGAAAATTAACTTTACTAGT
>APFE030699367.1:0-10987 GCA_000404065.3 Pinus taeda | reverse complement strand
GGGAGAAACAAGAAGCTGATACAAAAGAACCTATGGATGACACTGCTATTACACAAGAACCAATTGTGGAAGCAGAAGCTAACCAAGGAGAAAAATAAGTTGTTACAAAAGAACCTATTGATGACATTGTTGTTACACAAGAACCAACAACCGAAATGGAGTAGCTCCACCCTCGGGAGGCTGTTACACCTTCAGTTGTTAGTGCATGTGAGAGAACACAGGGTCCTAATGAAGGATGGTGTTCGGAAAGAATTTTGTTGGTACAATAATTACAAAAATGGAAACAACAAGCACTCTCTCTCTCCAAGAGGGAGCGATCTCGCTCAGGGCACATCAGAAAATGATGAAGTCATTCCGGGAGAAGTGGTTATAGAAATAGTTGGCGAAATAATGGGAAGAGTAGAGGAGTAAAGAAGCTATGAAGAAGAAAGAGGAACAACTGCAGCTGTTACAACGACAAGTTTTGGACCTAACAAACGATAAGAAGAAAATTTATGAGCTTGCCTTGAATCTATTAGGCTGCAGGAGGCCTTCCCCATCATATCTAGATGTCCTACGGGAACGATAATATTTGTTTCAATTAAAATCAATTTTTGAAAACAAACCATATCTGGGTACTTCTACTTGCACTTTTCTAGAATTTTTTCGTGCGTGTGACTTTGATGAACAAAGCTTATTTTATTAGATGTTTTTACATAATATGATTTGTGAATATGTTAGTACAAAGATGGTGGCAACTATTTTCTCTTATTGGGGGATTTTCAATTGCAAGCCTTCATTTCTTTTATGAGGAAACAAATCGAATGACACTTGGCCATGAAGTTGGCTGAAACTAATGAGGAAAAAGAAGCATTGTGGATTAGGGAAGAACTAGGAATGGTCGCTGAATTGAGACATCAGTTCAAATTGTCCTTAAGTACCTTGGAAGTTAGGGAAAAATCAGAGGATTGTGGGGTTTTTCATTAA
This sequence comes from Pinus taeda, assembly GCA_000404065.3. Taxonomy (NCBI): domain Eukaryota; kingdom Viridiplantae; phylum Streptophyta; class Pinopsida; order Pinales; family Pinaceae; genus Pinus; species Pinus taeda. Next base: position 10,021 of record APFE030699367.1, on the reverse strand, counting down.
TCTTTATGCACAAATGAAAATTCAAGCACTAATAGGGTGCCTCAAGCGCACAAAAGCTAGTAGTTCTAGATTACAAGAAGGGGAGCCTTTCGGGTTCGAAAATTTTGTGACTATTGTTACACGAGTACCAGAATATGCCTAGGTGGTGAAAAAACTGGGAGCCTTTTGGATTAGGCTTAGGTTCAGATATCCTATGATTCGATTACCAGTGGAGGAGTACCAACCACATTACCACTTGTGTGATTATGAAGAGGAGTCCTGGCCGTGACAGCTGATGGCTACTCAGGGATATAGATATTCTGATGAAGACACTGCTAGCTTATAATTTTATAGAATTGCATCAGAGATATAGCAGTGGGAACTGATGTTTTCCATGAGGACATGCAATTTCTTCAGTTGGGGGGAGATGTTGGGTGTAGTTTTTGTACCTATCTTCTATACTTTCTTTCCCTGTTTTTGACCTTTTTCCCTCCAGACCAACAAAAATTTACATGTTAACAGTCTTTTTCCTTATTATGAATAATATATTTTGCCATCATGTTATTTTTCCATTTTTTCTAGATATAATGATGCAATATTCCTTTTTATGGCTAACTAGGGTAAGCGTTGGAGAAGTCTTTTGGATCCTTTCCTCTTTTTCAAATGTTTCCCACAACAACGAGGTTATGGAATGAAAAGTTGCGTCAATTGATCTAAGAGTAGGATGAAATAGATTGTTGTTACACTTTGTGTGTTGTTACAGACCTTGTTGTTACACCATGATGCTATTATAGACCTTGCTGTTACTCTGCGTTGCTGTTATAGATTACTGCTGTTACACCCTAGGTGTCGTTACAAGGCAGTTGTTATCCAGTGTTGTTGTTACATCTCAAATCGTTACTTTATGTAGGGTTCTTTTACACCGTGGCTATCAAAGGCGTGGGTATTATTCGACACAACAACTATTGGAAGTTACAAATTGTCTATTTAGAAAGTTATAGGTCCAAGTGGTTATGATTTTAACCGATGTATTTGAATACAACTCATATTTAGGAACTGGTTATAACAATTTCTATTTTATGATCAACAAGAGAATTGTGAGATTCTCATGACTGATCTATTCCTAATTTTTGGGTATGTAATTTCTATAAGGGAAAATTAATCCCTCTCGCACGAGGGATGACATAGAGAGTACTGTTATTTTGATCTTGTAACTTTTATTTATTCTTAATATCAAAGACAATGTGGTGATGTTGTTGTTGTTTCCAAGTTGAATTCTTAACTAATCTCGTGATCATTCGTGCATCCCTACTAGGGAGGAAGGGCCCACCTTTTTTGCAGGGACTACATTGGTAGAGTAGATGTATATAATTGTTCATTTCTTTTAGTATTTGTATGGTTTTCTGCTGTCATTGTATAATTTGTAGAATATATCTGCTTTAATTCCAGATTTATGATATGTTGTTACACATATTTGGTTAGCAATATGGTAGTTGACCAGCTGGTGTAGTTATTAATACAGTGTGGCGCATCTTTGTTTTGGTAAATGTGAAGTGTGATTCCATTCTTGTAGAGTGTTTTTTTTTGTTTTTGTTTTTTGTTTTTGTTTTTTTTTGTTTTGTTTGTTTTGTTTTTGTTTGTTTATTTTTTTCATGAATGTTAGATTCTACAATTAATTCAGCGGCAATCTTTACTGTTTTCTATTTTCGCTCTTGGTTGTAGTGTATCGACACAAATAGTGCAGACTCCATTGAAATAACAAACCTACCTTGGGTTGAAAATTAAATGGTTGCAGTCTTGGTCAATTAGGATTGATTAATACAATAGTACAATGAGAAAATGAGTCAATTGAGAGACTCCAAGGTACCAGCGAAATCGAATGCGTAATTAGTTTGATCTCTAAATATCGTGTAGGGGAACTATAACTTTATAGTTGTGACAATTATATAAATTTTTGAGTTTCGTTTTGGCTAGGGTTCCAGAGTAGCCAATTCGCAGAGCCAAATTTCATGGAAACCAAGGAGATTGAAAGGCCATATCAATAATCTTAAATATCATGCAACACCATTGAACTTCATCATATATGACTGCGATTGGGATGTAGACATATGACTAATTGATTAAGAAATAAATGCACTCGTAGGATTCAATGTCCAATAAATTGAAATGTCTGGTATATTCATATGTGCAACACCTACTTGGCAAACTATAGTGAGGAGTGTGAAGAAATATGTAGTGTGGAAGCACCTAGAAATCTGTAGCATGAGAGGACCTTCGTAAAGAACTACGTGCCAGAATGTTTTCTTATGAAGAATTTCATGTCGATGGTTATATTGGCTATTTTATAGGAAGAAAATTTCTAATCTCAAAGACTTATCAAAGTCATTTTTTTAGTCAATCTCCCAGCTACAACTTCTGCTTCTCATAAATTACTTTTTGTTGTTTATTATACAAGTTTCAGACTCTATCGCTAGGAAGTATAGATTCCATGCTCATATATGAGCCAACCTGCATAACAATACCTGATTATATGAAATTTGTGGTTCATGATAACAACTACGGAGAGTTCCTGATGACTTTCGAGCAACACCGAGCTCACTAGTCCTCCTGGTTTTCCCCTATCGAATGACTGTTGTGTTGTATTAATCACCTTTAATTGACTAATACTGCAACCATTTAATTGTCAACCCAGGGTAGGTTTGTTTATTTCAAAGAAGTCTGCACTATCGGTGCTAATACACCACACCAAGGATGAAAATGGAAAAAAGTAAAGAATGTCACTGAATCAATTGCAAAAATTAACATTCATGCAGAAATTAAAAAAAACTCTACAAGAATGGAATCACACTTTACATCTGCCAGAAAAAATGCATGCCACACACTATACTGATAACTACACCAACTGGTCAACTACCATACTTCTAACCAAATATGTGTAACAACACATCATAAATCTGGAATTGAAGCCAATCTATTCTACAAATTATACAACTACAACAAAAACCATGCATATACTGAAAGAAAGGAATAATAATATACAACTACTCTACCACTATTGTCCCTGCTAAAGAGGAGGGCCCTTCCTCCCTAACAAGGTGCAAGAATGAACACGAACTTAGTTAAGAATTCTACTCAGAACAGTTACAACATCACCACAATGTCTTGATATTAAAACTAATTAAGAATTACAGTATCAGAGTAGCAGTGCTCTCCATGCCATCCCCCGTGCATGAGGGATTGAGTTTATCTTATAAAAATTACATACCCAAAAATCAGGAACAAATTATTCATGAGAATCTCATGATTCTCATGCTGATCAATAAAATAGATTTTTTTTTTTGTTTTTTTTTGTTTTTTTTTTTTATAACAAGTTCCTAAATACAATTTATGTTCAAATACATCAGTTGGAATCATAACCGCTTATATTTGTCACTTTCTAAATAGATAATTCATAACTCTCCAAAAATTGTCGTGTGGAATAGTACCCATGGATTGATAGTTACGTTGTAACAACATCTTGCGGTAAAACAATAGTTTGGGATGTCACAACAACATTGGTAACAACAACGGCTTGTAACGACACCCAGAATATAACAACAACAATATGTAACAACAACACACAATGTAACAACAAAGTTTGTGACAATAATGCGGTGTAACAACAAAGTCTATGATAGCACACAGAGTGTAACAAAAATATGTTTCATCATGCTCATAGATCAATCAATGTGACTATTCATTTCATAACCTTGTTCTCATGGGTAGCACCTAAAAAAGAGGAAAGGAACCAAAAGACTTCTCCAACGTTTGCCCCAGTTAGCCATAAAAAGGAATATTGCATCATTATATCTAACAAAAATGGCAAAATAACATGATGGAAAAATATGTTGTTCATAATAAAGAAGGAGGTGGTTAATATGGAAAGTTCTGTATGTTCGAAGGGAAAAAGGTCAAAAGTGGGGAAATAAAGTATAGAAGATAGGTATAAAAACTACACCCAAAAACAACTATTCATCCTTCTCGTTCCTTCTCTCCCAAAAAATGCACACTGCATAATTGATCTTTCAATGTGTGAACATTCGGTGCCGTTTTTCATTTGCTGAGAGTTGTTGAAGAAGCTCCTAGAATAAAGTGTGGAGAAAACTTGTGCATGGAGAACGTGAAGAGTTGGTGGAATTCACTTTGACAATATCAATGTTTTAATATTTGGTAAGACAATATTTAATGCCTTTGCTCCTCTAATTAGTCTTGTCCTCTCTAAAATAAGAAAAACCCTTATTTTAATGTTCAAAAAAAAGGTAAAAGTTGTCATTTAGTGGATTCAGTGGTCATTTAATTTCATCATATGGGATATAAAAGGGTTTTAAATTTTTGGAGATATAAGGTGTGCTTTAAATATGCACAAAATTTGAACTTTTGAAATCAATTCACTGTTATAAAGCGATTTCATAAAATTGTTTTTTAATGGAAAGTGGTAATAAAATGAAGCTTTTGTAATGGAGTGATATTGTGTATTTTTGGAGTGGTAAGTGCTTTTATGGAGTTATAAGTTGATTTTGTAATAATGGAATAACAAGGGTATATTCTGTTTGAAGGTTTGGAAATATTCAATAGTAGAAGTAGTAAGAGAGTCACATTAAAATAAAATTGAATTGTATTTTAATTTGGAAATCATCATCTTTTGCAAGTTAATTTGAGTTGTATCGGGTGCATTCTCGGTTGAACCCGACATCCAAGCCTTGATTATGTCAAAATTGATAGGGGGTTGTGTTATTTCAAAGTCATATAATAAGACATTTGAACTTGTCATTACATTGTAAAAATCATTAACTTGGGTGAATTTTCGGTGGTAACCGACACTCTAAACTTGTCAAGTAAGCGTCAAATTGAAAGAAGCAAAGTTCAAATCTAAGATCAAGCGAGCATGAAATGCAAGTGATCCAGTTCAAGCGAGCGAGTTCAAATGGAGCAAAGTATTCAATTGTTAGAGTTTATGAACAATCTAATACTATCCATTACTAAAGACACAATGAAAATCAGTAAAGCCACTTTTGCTGATATTAAAATGCATCTACATAAGGCACATGAAATGATTGAATTTCTCCAACTTGAATCGCAGTTAAAACGTGATGAGTTGCAATAGAAGAGTCATAAGCCATTCAACAACACAACTTCAAATGATGAAGATGATTCCAAATCACTCAACGATACAACTTCAAGTGTAGAAGTTGTACATAATCAAGTTCAACCTTCTTGTTCCAAGCTAACAATCAAACATTGGGAGGAAATCTAATGTAACAAAAATCGACGTGGCTTAGGATATGACAAAGATGAGAAAAATTTGCATATTCTTGATTATTCAAAACTAATCAAGTTCATTAGTGGAGGATTTCTTGATCAAGCAACATCAACAATCAATGAAAAACTTGAAGAAAAACCAAAATGTCAGCATTGTTAAAGAACAAGTCATATGGAACATCATTGTTTTGATCTTCATCCTTTTTACCAATGTGGAAAGGAGAATCACTCATCAGAGATGTTACAAACGAAACCAACCAACTAGATTAAAGATAAATTATGCATGGTTTGATCCTTGGGAGTGGATGTCAACAGTAAAATGATTGTATATGTTTTACTGTAGAATTCAATCTCACATGAAAACAAATATTGTAGGCAATAGTGAAAAGATAGTACTCTCATGCACCTGAAAGGGGGAGTACAACATTGAAACTATCCTACATATGAAGGGGGGGAGTTCAAAACAAATGCAGATGATGATGGTCTCTCCTTTCAGTTGACAAAAGGGGGAATTGATGATGAAATTGAAATCGGATTGATGATGATGGTTGTCAGACTGAAAGTTTCGACAACAACACAATTTTATAGGGGGAATCAAAATTTGTCAGTGGACAAGTGATTTGGATGTTGATTGAGAGCATTTGTGGGCATTATTTTGTTCACTTGGATGGTCATTGGACCAAGCAAATGATAGATGGATATTTTTACATTGCATCTTGGCATTTGATTGAGTTGTCAAGAATTTTGAGAGTTGTATCAGACTTGCAATTGATTCACTTCTCTTGGTGTGCTCTCTTCATATTGGAGTTTTCGACATCCAATTTTGGCGGTTTTTCATTGAAGCTCAACTCAACAATTTCAACATGAATACTTGGAGATGGTACCAAATTCTTACTCTAGACTTATGATTGAGGGGGGTAATGTTAGCCTCATAATCACAATCAATAAGTCCAAAATAATAAAATTATAAAACTTGGAAAATATAATTCCTACTTGTCTTTGATGTGCTCATCAATTCTAGAATGAGTTTGTTCCTAATAATTGGGAGTTTGTTGAGGTATAGTTGGTTAAGAGATTCCCTCCAACTAGTTAGCCTCCTAGATTAGTATGTGGTTGAGATATTCACTCAACCAAGAGATTTCATGTCTAAGATAGACTAACTATCTTGAGACATAGCTTGATGTATTTATATTGTATCATTATCATTATTTGAGAATACAAGACAATCAAGTTTAAAGCCTTTTCCGCCATGTTTCTATCTCTCTTATATTATTTATTTTATCAATTTACTTCAATTAGAGTTTTGTTTTTGAAATGATGGCTTGTTTGCTGGGTAGTATTTTTTTTGAACACGGGACAAAAAATTCACGAAAATGATAAGTCTGAAGGAAAAAAACTAAGGGAGGAAGGATTCCCATACAAAGAATTCATCATTTTGTTCTTGGAATCTATGAAAAGCCCATATTATTAATTTGTATAAGTAAAACTCACATTGGGTTTGAATAAATTTTGCATCTCTATCAATTAATGGCATATCATCTAAATTACAGAGGTAACATACCAATTTTTGGTTTTTCACTGAGCTCTACTTGTTTTACCTTTCCGTTGGCTCATTTTTCAAATAAACAAAGAGTTGAGAAAAATGATAAGGGTTATCTAGAAACATAAGTCTACTGGTGTTGTATTCACTAATCAATTTGGTGTACACTACATGTACCCGTCTTTATTTCCTTCAAAAATTGCAACAGTTACCCACTTAATGATAACTTTTGCTTTTAACTTTAAATTTGAAACCTTTGAATTGTGGCAATAAATGTTGACCAACTACGTGGCATCGACTTGATGTGAAGTAAAACCATGGTGGAATCATCGGGTGGTGGTATTCAAAACCATGTAGTGGGGATCCATTATTCACCACATGCTGCCACGTACTTTCTAACAGTTTCCATAAAACAACAAATCACAGATCCCCTCATTAAATCTCGAATGAGTAGGGGGCTCTACTTTTCATTAATGTCCATTGATCTTCAGAGGAGGATCCATGCCAATGTGAAGGATGCGCACTTTAACAAAAGCACTTTTCATTTATTTCTATGAATAAACTTTAAAAATAAATGTTAATTCTAAATTTTATTTAATATATAATGCTTTATTTAGAAAAGCTATATATTAAACTATTACAAAGTACCAAAAAAAATTACGCTTATGGAAAAAATAAAAATAAATTATAATAAAATAAATAAATAAATAAAAATAAAAAAATGATAAAAAAATGTTACAACCAAATTATTGTCATTATGCAAATGAAGACTATTGTCATTTATTTGTTCATAACTCTTTTACTAGACACTTGTAGTGTTAAGTAGAATCACGGATCAAAATACAAAATATCTAGAACAATTTGATTGTAGAAGCATGTTGCAAACATTTCTTTGAGATACTATCATTTAAAGAGTATCACACTTCCTCTAGTGGTGGCCTGGGGAATTTGGGTGGTGCACAATACGTGACAATTTGACAATAAACATACAATTCCTCATTTTGTGGAAATTTTGGGTTTATCTTGGATTTGTCCATAAATAAGCTCCAAAATTGCTTCATTTTGAAATAATTCTGGAGTCCCAATTTTTTTCTGACTGAAGGAATCGACAACTAGGCTGATTTCATATCACATGATATGGGGTCAATTCCAACCACTACCACTATAACTCCTAGGTGTAACAACCCGACCCCTAGGAGAACACATTAGTTTGTTGATCTAGGGGATTAGACACAAGACTTCCATCACTCACATTTAATTTACATAACATGGGCTTTCCAAGTGAGCTACCGGTGAGGGGATTTGGAGGGCCTATCATTGATCGCTCTCATCCATGGGATATTTCACCGAGGTCAACCAGGAGGAAGGCAATGTTGTGGTCTTAGGTTTATTTTATACCTCTACGATAGCCATTATCTTGCTAGTAAAACAAACATCAAGGATAACACAAACTATATGGGAGTACTGCAAAAATGGTTTCCATTGCTTAAAAATTCCAAGCATGGAATGTTCGTTGGCTATAGGTTTTTAGGGACTCCACCTTCATTATAAATTGGATGCAAGGTAATTCCCAGACTCAAAATTTGATTCTCAAGGCCATAACTCTACAATTGAAGGAGAATGTGAGCTTGTTTCAAGTGATATCTTTTTTCATATGTGTAAAGCACATAATTCTTTAGCAGATTCACTATTGAAGGGGACACTTAATCTTCCTTATTATTATGTCATTTTAGAATAATACAATGATAATTTTTTGATTTCTAGATAGAGCATCATTTTCAATTACTCTTTAATATTTTGATGACATATGATAATTAAGTCTCTTTTATCATGTATTCAATAAAACTATAGTTTTTTTATTTTATATATTATATATGGGAAAATTTATAAGGGGGAGTTTAATTTTCTATTTTGATGCGGGTTTAGGCACTCTTTAGAATATTTTTTGAAATTTTTTAATAAAAATAAACTATGTTTTTTTTGGAAAAATATAATATATATTTTTATTAATAAATATGTATTTATATTTTTATTTTAAACAATTATATTATTATATATAATATATTATATTGCAACGAAAAATTATAATTTTTACTATAGAAAAAAAATATATATATTTTGCATATACACTTTTGTGAATTTCAAGATCAGGTTGTGAGAAAAAAGAAACGACCATCCATCATCAATGGTTCTTCCATAAGTATCAGGACCCAAAAACCTTCACAGTTAAGTATATCAAGGAAATGTCCAAAATACAAAGTACATATACCTATTAAAAACTAAAAACATCAAAACGCATAGCCTTCCATAACACAGAGTAAACCCATAACTAAATATGTAACATAGAATAAACTCATAACTAAATATGTATCATATAGATGATCTTTTTTTTTTAAATTAAGCATGTATCTGACCCATCCCAGGCCTCTATGAAAGGCACATGGTAAAACTCGTAGTATGCATACCCATTCTACCAAGATATCTCCCACGAATCTTGTGCTTGTTGTGGCCCCTCTTTGGAAAGGTCATCTGTCAAAGAGTTCCTTTCCTTGAAAATTTTTAATTTATATATATATAATGAATAGTTGAAACTTATTTATTAAATAGACTTTATCATATTCAACAAAATTTAATAAAAATTTGGGTTTAACGTGGCTCTAAAAAGCCTATAAAGTATTGTTTGTATATACAATCTGAAATTCTGTTTCACCAAAGTGTTCAAAAGAAAAAGCAAAGCAATAATAATTAAATGAATAAACTTCTTCATATTGGAATAAGACTTTCAGAATTTAAATTTAATTATCAATAATTATTTGGTGGATGGTATAGATTGGAATATGACTTTTAAAATTTTAATTTATTTATGAATAATTATTAGATAGATGAAAATTAGAATAATAATAATTACTTTTATAAGCTTGTATATTTAGTTATGTTATTTTTTCCTTTTAAATTAAATTGATTATTTAAAAAATGACATATAAGCATGAGTTATGGTTTTTTGGGCATGTGGTAATAGTAAGCCTTGATATTGTAATAAATCTTATTTATATATTGAAATTCTTTATTATAAAATGGAGGTTTCCATAATTAAGAATCTTGTTACATGTTTTTTAAATGTGTATATGTTTAACTCATATATTAATTCTTTTTATAGCTAATAATAATAATAATACAATAATTTAAAATAAAGTTATAGTTATG